>VDFB02016321.1:0-21721 GCA_007258455.2 Sequoia sempervirens
GATAAACAATTATTACTTTTAAATCTCTAAAATTAGATATTCTGTGTAGCTTATAAATAATTGCTTTGATTACATAAACTCTAAATGATAGTTGAAGTTATGCTTATGCTATAGAAATTGTCATTCAAGGATTCAATCAGAATTTTCAATTTCATGTGTGTTTAATGTGTTGGATTTTGTTAATTGAATTAAAATTCAAGAATAGTGTTAGGCTTTATATTAACACTTTGATTCATCTTAATGGTAACTTCGTGTGCATCTAAGTTATTCAATTTATAAAATCTTACATTGTTGATGTGTGTCAAAGGTTGTTTAAACTTTACTTATCCTATATTCGTGTGTGTGGATTTACTGGTCTCTGATTTGAGCTAGTGAGGAAGTATTGGTTGTGTCTATTTTAGTTGATGTTACATTCGGTTGCAAGTATTAAAATATAAAATCTCATTTGTGAGAGTAGAACCACTTTCTTGACTAAAAATTTGCAATTTTCACATTTCCGGGCACACAGGCATTTTTTCAAACAGTTGCAGGTCTTCTGTTCTAGTTTATATTTCAACTTGTTTCACAAGAATGTTTTGTTTTGTAATTCATGTATTCTCATTTACACTCTCCACCACAAAAATACTAACATTCACACTAAATTGATTGCATAAAATATATAACAGGAAACTTATTTATTTATTGCTGATAGAAATTTTATGCTTAGAAGTTTCATAGTTAACATCATGAATTAAATTTACAATTTTAATATTTCAGTATGCTCACTTGGAAGTTCATTCAACACTTAAAATGCATTTTTCTCTGAAATCTAAGCATGTATGACTGGTACAGAAATGGTACGACCTCTTAAAATGATATGACTCCCCCACAAAATGTACGGCTTCCAAGTAGAGGTGTACGGCAGTATAGGGAAGAAAAATACATTTAATTAATGAATTACACCTCCTTTAGACCTGGTTTGACCTCCGCATCACCTTCCTTTGACTCCTAAAACTTGTAGAGTGCCCTTTTTATTTGCTGCGGCTCAATTAGGAAGTGTACGGAATATTACACTGGGTAATAGAAACGCTATTATATTCCTTAGAAAATTCCATCAGCCACTTCCATCTCGAAAAGTATATGGTATGACTGGGTTGGTCTGGCTCGGCAATTAAATAATATTTTATTCATTCCAGTCTGCCCTTTTGTTCTTAATCTTCCCAAATTTGAAAGTTTCCTTGACACAAGAATTTGCAAATTTCAAAGATCTCCAATTGATGAATCCAAGTGTGAAATCTGTGTGACTCCGCTTGTAACCAGCTAGGGTAGGTCTTTCACTACTAAAATTGATTTCCCTTAGGTTTTCATTCTAGGGTTTTGCTCCACAAGAAGCTCTCCAAATACACCATAGAGAAATAAAATCAAGCATAAGCAAATGAACTCACAATTTCACTTTTATATTTTCCCCTAGAACATTCTCGAATTACTATACAAATTCCCACTTTCTAAATATTTCATTAAAGCACATTAATAAAGTGACTTGTAACATTTTCCTTTAATTTTCACTTAAGTCACTTTATCAAATTAACTTTATTGGACAACTTTAAATAATTAATTTAATTCATTCCCTTAAATTCTGACATTAGCCTACGGGAAGAGTATAGGCTAATAGACATTTTGGGCTACTTCTTAGAAGGGGACATTACAGTCTTGTGCTCATTCTTGAGACATAAAGATAAGGCAGCATTTGGATTTATTTGAATTATTTCATTTATGCAAACCCCTAAGAGAAATCTTGTATGTTCTTACTATGTTTTTTGTTCATAGCTTAGAGTCTAGGGTTAGTTTAGTTTTTTAAGGGAGCTTCTCCTTATAATTTGAAGAGCAATTTTACCCCACATACTGTTCCATTTTGTGTTGTCTCGCAAGAGACAAATTAAAACACCATCAATATGTTTGTGTTTTGACTTCTAGGGAGAGAAATTTTGATAGGTCTCTCATAGTCTTCCCAATTTATATTATTATTTGGAGTATATTTATATTACATTTGATATTGAGGAAATTAATGCGATATTTATTTCCTAAGTTCTTGTGGGTAATTTCTATTTGAGATCAAGATAGCAATACACACATTCTACTCTGTTATTTCTTTCTGTCAATTTTGGGAATATGAATGGTTTATAATATTATATTATATATATCTGATTTTTAATATCTTTTGAATAATTTCTGGTTGACTGCTGTATAATACATATCTTATAATTTGTTAACCATACCATGTATGCCAAACTGGCTTCTTCAGGGGGTGTCTATAGTTATGGGTACGGATGAGTATCGAGAACTTCTTGATGAAATTGCAGAGAAATCTGCTTCACATGTTTATCTTCTCCCTTCAGTTCCAAATCTTCTTTTACACAGCGACATGCCTGAAAGTAGTGGAGCAGAAGATGAAACTTCAAGAAACCTATTTAAACATATACTGGAAGAGATTGAAAAATCAGCTTTGATTGAAGGTAAATTACATTTAATCAACTAGATTTCCCATCTTGTATGCTATGCAGTTTTAACCCACATTAAATTCATATATTGTAAGTTTTTCTAATGTGCAGGTAATGAACCAGCATTAATTATTTATACTAGTGGCACAACAGGTAAACCAAAAGGTGTTGTGCACACACATAATGGTTTGAATGCACAGGTAAAGTTCATTTCAACCTCATTTTCCTAAGACTGGTGGTTGGAAGTTTCACTGGATCTATTAGCATCATTTTAACTACCTTTCATTTGACTTGAAAATTCCTGCATAAATAAGTATTATCCCGGTTTCATTTATACACAATGACACAAGTTAGCATGTTTTTTGGAATTACTCAATGTTTGCAGTAAAGATAGTGATATGTTGCATTTTCCTATCTGAAATGATTGTTATCACTGTAAAATACATTTTAAAGGAGCTATCTAATCTTTTCAGTACGTTCCTCTTTTTAGATTTTGAGAAAACTAAAAAACTTGATTAAAAAGAAAATTTTAGGTGAGAATGAAGGCAATACAAGTGAGGGGAAAATGCTCTGGGAAAATAATAATAATAATAATTATTTTTTTGAAGAAGTGTTGCTATGAATGAAAAATTGACTTATATGTCAGGGGTGGTGTATGTTAAATAAGGATTTATTATTCATTCAAACTAAGTAAAAAATTGAGCTGATGGAAAAAGTAAAATGAGAACTAGGTGTTTTGGGGTCATTTTTCAATTCAATTTGTCTCAAGGCAACTGGTCCGGGTTTTGGTTTCGTTTTTAATCCCGTTAAATAATGATTAGCTTTGAAATGGAAGGGGGCATAAATCAATGATGATTATGGCTCTCCTTGTCAAGCAGTGGCTTGGGAATCATCCTCAAGACAGTTCTTACTGGGAGCTGTCTCAGGGAAATGTATAAAAATTCTGCACATAAATTTAAATCCTGTTCAGAGAATAAACAACTGTTTCAATAAGCTACAGCAGTGATTGTTATTTAAGGTTGAGTCAGACTCTACAAAATTTTGAGCCTGTACTATGAGGCTCACAATATATATTATAAGAAACATGTGTTTATTTCTTGTACCACTGATTTATGGGTCTCATCTGAAGTTTTCTGCTATTGAATTTTAAAAGCCTGGAAATCCCAAGACAAATACAGCAGAATCGTGTTGGCTAAAGACCTTTCCATAGGGTTTTCCACAGTTCACTAGTCTTATAGATCAAAGATATTCTGCCCCACTTGCAAATTGGACTTGCATAAGTTGAAACCCTAGACAACTCTTTGACACTTACAACACTTGGAAGCAACAAAATGATCAACCTTTTCTACCACTTTCTTTCTTGTATTTATAGTGTTCAATTACATGCATTTTGGCAACCCATTGGGGGTTGTAGGATTCTTCTGCTAGACAAAGCATTCAATGCACTAGTACATCCTCTTGCAATGAAATTGCCCTTGGATCTAATGCTCCACGACTTGGGGAAACTAGAATGTCCTTGTGTTCTGATAGTAGCCTGAGCCTTGCTTTTAGACTCATGGCAACTAGGGTTTTATTTATGGCATTGAGACCCTCATACCCATTTTGAACTTCTTTACATGGCCTTGCATGTGGATTTGCATCTTTGATGGGTTCAATGGCATTTTGGTTGGATTTTAGGGGGTGTACATGTCCACCACATTCATTTTGGTCCATTAGTGACATCTTGGGAACAATAGGGGAGGTAGGTGAAATAGTGTGCATGAGCATTCCGGATCAGCAAAAACTCTTCCCTTAATAGTGCTTGAATGGAAAAACACATTATGTAGGCTTGAAAGTAGAATTTTGAGAAACCATGTACTAAGATACCAAGAATGGTCAAGAGTCGAGAATTGGGACTTTGGGATGCCACCTGACAATTTTGCAATTGGGGGATGAGGGCATTATGAATTTTAAATTTCCACAAGAGGAGAAGGTGCAAGAGGGAGTGGGGATTGAGGAACATGCATACGTACTATCGCTATGTGTAATGTCCCCATTTTTAGCCCTACACTTTCTAGTGATTGATAGCCTATCCTTGGTGTGTTGTTGGCTAGTCAGAGGCAAAATTAGGGTTTTTGGCTGCTTGATGGTCTCTTTTGAAGATTCTGGGGTTTGCATCTTGGAGTTTGGGATTTTGGATTGCGGATTCTTTCTAGGTTTTCAGAAAGCTTCGCAATGGTATCACATGCACCTTGATTCGAGCAACTTTCTGAATTTATTATTTTTAGTAAATTCTATTTTTGGCAGCAGTTCAGTTGGCATAAGTTCAGCAGGCTTTCCTCTTCAAGCCGTTTAGTTGGTATTGTTGATTCTTGGCCTTTTGATGCATTTTTGGTGAGATAAGTTATTTTAATTAAAATAATGTTATATTTTCACATTAACCCCTTGGCCTAGCAGTATGACTTTAAGTTGTTTTAAAAAGGGGGTCTTGAGGGGTGGACATCTCATCAGGAGGCTATTTTAAATATTTCTAAGGTCAAAAATAATGCTCGAGGAAGTGGACGCCTTTTTGGAGGAAGAGTTTATTTTATTAAAATAAATTAATCTCCTCATGTTTGGACACCAAGGAAGGAGATAATTGAAGATTAAATAAAATACAAATACAAGTGGAAAAAGTGGATTTGAAATTCAATTAATTTGGGCGCACTTTCTGAGGTTCTAGAAGTTCTTATCAAAAGCTATATAAGGAGAGGTTGGTCTTCATTTGGACATCTTATTTTCTATCATACTGTTATGCTGCTGAAATGCTTTCAGAGTTGCTTCGAGGATGCATACCTCCTAGCTTGGGCTCGACTTCTTGCTTGAAAGATAGCAACTAGTTGAGATATTAGTTGTAGTTGAGTTTATTGCACATTGTAGTTGAGTTTCTTACATATTGTAGTAAAATTCTTGCCGACATCAACATTAGTCTCGTGATTTCAATTTATTTAGTTCATTTGACTCAAGATTGACCAGAAAAGTAATGAACCTAATTCTCGACTTGGCCAAATTTCCGTTTAGGCTCAGATGGGCACATGACCGGAAAGCAAAGAGAGAGACAACAAAAAGACCCAAACGAAGCAAAAATTAGGGGGTCCCCATTGGCAATGGGGCGATGTGTGAAAAAGGTCACAACAAATCTCAATATACATTTCTCTGTTTGGTATTATTGCATTGGCACATAAGATTTCCAAATGTTCTTCATCCAAAGTATACCAACTTTTCAAATCTCTTTGTAATGTCCCCTTCTCATCGTGATCATCATTGGCATTCTTGTCTATTCCGGAACCCGTAGACTGGAATGAGGTGGAAATTAGGGTTTCATGGGCTTGGCTTTTGTAGCATTTCATTTTATTTACTATTTTTAGTAAATGATGGTTGTGGCAGTATGCAGTTGGTTGTCTTCAGTCTTCTCTTCAGTGAGCATATTATTGGTTGTTTCAATATCTTCCTCTCAAGCTTAATTTGTTGAAATCTACTAAGTATTGGCATAAGTGTTATAATTTTCAATTGACCCCTCGGCCTAAGGATACAACTTGCAAGTTGTTTTAAAAAGGGGACTTGAAGGGTACGCCTTGTCATAAGGTGATAATAATATTTTATATTTTTGAATTTATGCTTGGAGGAAAGTGGACGCCACTTTATGAGGAATATATTTTATGAAATTTGAAAATAAGGAGAATTCAAATGGTTGTCTTTTGGCGTGCCAATTGAGGAAGTTGAAGAGTTTCTCATTTCTTATAAAATGAAGACATGACTCCAGCATTTGATATCTATCAACTACCTTATTGTTATGCTGTCAAAATGACTATGGACATTTTGTTATTGCTTCGAGGATGCTACCTCCTAGCCCCTTCCCAATTTCGTGTTTGAAATATAACACCTAATTGGAATATTGCTGCTTCTCACATCAGACTAGCAGATTGAGCAATAAAGATTGAGAAATTTGGTGAATTCTACAGTTTTGAAGTTCCTGGTTTTGCTACAGTTGAAGCTGTTTTCTGTTCGTATCTTGCTGAGTGATTTTTATTTGGTTCTGGGTGTTTGAGCAATCTACTTGTTGACTGGAGGCGCCAACTTCCACCAAAAATCAGATTTTATTTTGAAGTATTCAATTTTATATTGCAAAGTCGATTTTTCTCAAGGGCCGTACCATTTAATGCTGTCTTGGGATTCGTGCCAAAAAAGGTAGAGACTTTGTTTGCTGTTTCTGGATTCTATCTTGGGCGCCAGACTTGTGAGGTGCTTTTGCAATTCGTTTCACGCCATTCGGAGAAGAAATAAGTGAGTTATGAATGTTTTTCTGTTTTCCAGTTTGCTGTTGTAAATTTCCAGAACTCAGGAATTTGCATCAGATTTATCAGTTTCAGTTTAATCTCCATTTCAGTCATTGGAAAGCAAAGAACACTGTTATAAATTCATTCTTATATCTACATTTCACTTCTCTATCATTGTAACTCATTTAATTGCAGTCTTGTTGAAATTGTAAGGTTCTGATTAGTAGTACTAATCTAACCATTTGTATTGCTGCAACTATTTGATTGTATCTCATTAAAGTCCCCTGGATGGTTTACCGCCAGTGTGGTTAAATTGTTTGTAAATCTTGTACCCACTTAAGTGGTGAATCCCCACAGTTCTGTGGATGCCCGCCGCAGCGGATGAATTGCTTTATTTGTAATCTTTTCCCCCCACCTGTTTGGTGGTAGCGTGGAATTGTTTTCTCATGGCTGGTTATCCGCCTAATAGTTCTTAATTTCAATTTCTAGACTCCGTCATATGTTAGCACCTCGCCCTCAGTGGGATCTTGAGTGCACATTCTTGACGTTGAGTAGTTCTTCTATTCCAATTCAGTTTCTTCAGTTCAAGCTTCAGCATCTTCCATTCAAGTTCAGATTTTAATTTGAGGCTAACGCTAATCATATCATCTATTGCTGGTTATTTTGTGTTATTCCTTCGAAAAAATTGGTTAGCATATTTCAGTGGTATCAGAGCAGAAGACCCTGCCATCCTGTGGCTGATTGCAGTAGTGAACTGATGAGTGACAGAGACACAAGGCCATACACTAGAAGTCAGGCCAGAAATCAGCATCAGTTTCCGCCCGTTCCAGAGGCAGATACCTTCTCAGAAGTTCTAAGAGACCTTGGTAAAACAGTGGAAGGTTCAGATAATTCAGTGGAAGTGGTTGATCACACAACTGTCATAATGTCAGATTCAGTAAGAAAAGATAATGAAGAAAGGGATAGAGTGGAGAAGAAGTTTGACGGGATGATAGATATGATGTCCCGTTTGTTATCCAAGTTGGATCAGCAAGCAGCTCAGAGTATTATTCAGCCCCAAAATAACTCAGCTGGAGAAAATAGTGGAGTGAATGGAAATAATAACAGTGGCAGTCCTGAGGTGAATACTAGGGACAGAATTGTAGGTCAGCATACTACAATTCATAGTGGGTCATCCTCTAGACCCCTCTTTCCTGTTTTCACACCAAGGGAAGAGCAACAACCAGTTGAGGCTACTCCAAACTTTGCTGATGATGCTCGTCAAGCCTATATGGAGTATGTGTCCTTACCTCTTGACATGAGAGGAGCATGGACCTTTGATCAATTCATGAATCAAAGGAGTCGGAGAAATGGTGGTAGGAATGATCAACGTCCTCCTGCAGGCCCTAGAAATGATTTTTACCAAGCATTGGGAAAGATCACTATGGAACATTTTGATGGTGGTAACAAGTGTACAGCCAGGTCATGGGTGCAAAAGTTAGATAACTACCTCTCCCTTAGACCTATGCCGGAAGAAGATGCTATCAAATTTGCTACCTTGCACTTAGATGGCATAGCTCATGAATGGTGGACTCACGGTTTGGTCACTCTTGGCCACAACCTTATTCGCACTTATGGAGAATTTACAAATAAATTGATTGAGAGATTTGACACCAAAGATCCGGAATTGAAGTTTAGAGAATTGGCACAGTTAAAACAGCAAGGATCTTTAGAGAGTTATGTGGCTGATTTTCAGAGGTTGTCAGTAATGGTGCCCAACATTACTGAAAGAAGACTTGTAGTCCTTTTTGCTGAAGGTTTAATGGAGCCATTGAAGGGTTGGGTCAAAGCATTTGATCCTCCAACATTGGATGAAGCTATCAAGAAAGCTAGGAGCATGGAATTGGCAGCCCCAAGACCTAAGTTTCACTCAAAAACATTCAGCCATAAGAAGGATAAAAGGCCATCTTCAAATCTGCCCAAGAAGTTTCCACCAAGGCTGTCCGAAGAGCTCAAAGAACAGCTTAGAAAGGATGGAGTTTGCTTCACTTGTCGTGAGCCTTGGGTGAAAGGCCACCGTTGCTATGGAAGAGGCAAAGTAGTTCAAATGGAGGGCTATTCTGATTATGGATCAGAATCTGATTCGTCTGATCAGCAATACGAATCAGCAAGTAGTGAAGGTGAAGAAGTTCAAGAAGATAAGTCCGAAGAGGTTGGAGATAGTAGTGCTTTTGCACAACTATCCAGTTTTCAAAAGAATGAATCTTTTAGGGTTCATGGAGTGGTAAATTCACAAAGGATAGTTGCCCTAATTGATACTGGAGCAACTCACAATTTTATTGATGAAGGGCTAGTTGCTAGAAAAGGTTTAAAGACTGAAAATTTTGATGGTTTCAAAGTAATGGTTGCAGATGGTTTCACTATGTCTTGCACAAGGAGAATCCCTAATCTATCTTTGCAATTAGGGAATCATGAAATTAAGGATGATTTTTATGTGGTGGGTATAGGAGACACTGATGTTGTGTTGGGCATACAATGGCTGCGATCTCTTGGTGAGATCACATTGAATTTGCAAACCATGGAGCTGAAATTTCAGTCTAATGGAAGGAAGGTTGTTTTAAGAGGGATGTCAAATGGAGGCCCTCGAATTGTTTCGTTGAAAAGGATGGAAAGGCTGATCCGCCATGATCAAGTTGAATGGGCTGCTGAATGTATGGTTTTACCAGCTGATCCGGTTGAGGAAAAAAGGCAATATCATCCTGATATTCAAGCCTTACTTTCAAAGAAAAGTAAAATCTTTGGAAGCTTACCTCCTGGAAGACCTCCTGAAAGAGGTTCTGAACATGTGATTGAATTAGAAGAAGGAGCAAAACCAGTCATTACTACACCTTACCGCTATCCAAAGAGGCAGAAAGATGAAATTGAAAAGGCCATCAAGGAGCTGTTGGAAAGTGGTTTTATTAGACCAAGCAAGAGTCCATTTGCCTCAGCAGTAGTGCTGGTCAAAAAGAAAGATGGTACAATGCGTATGTGTGTTGACTATCGCGCATTAAATCAGAAAACCATCAAGAATAGATATCCTATCCCTAGGATTGATGAGCTCATTGATGAGCTCCATGGGGCAATGTTCTTCTCAAAGATTGATCTTCGTTCAGGATATCACCAAATCAGAATGAGGGAGGAGGATATAGAAAAGACAGCATTTAGATGCCACTTTGGGCATTTTGAATTTCTTGTCATGCCTTTTGGTTTGACAAATGCTCCAGCCACATTCCAATCTTGTATGAACAAGATTTTTAGACAGCAGTTGAGGAAGTTTGTGCTCATCTTCTTCGACGATATTCCCATATTCAGTAAGTCTTGGGAAGAGCACCTTAAGCATTTGGAAGAAGTGCTTACCATTTTAGAGGCGGAATGTCTATTCGCCAAAGAGTCAAAGTGTGAGTTTGGGATGGAAGAACTTTTATACCTTGGCCACATTATCAGCTCAAAGGGTGTGAAGGTGGATCCAGAAAAGATAAGGGCCATTCTTGATTGGCCAACTCCTAAGACTATTTCTCATTTGAGAGGTTTTTTAGGGTTATGTGGATTCTATAGAAGATTTGTAAAAGGTTATTCTCATCAAGCTGCACCTTTGACAGATCTTACAAAGAAAGGAGCTTTTCTTTGGACTAAGCAAGCACAAGAGGTTTTTGATAAGTTTAAACAAATCATGAGTTCGTGTCCAGTATTGGCACTTCCGGATTTCTCAAAACCTTTTGAATTACAATGTGATGCTTCAGGAGAAGGAGTTGGAGCTGTCCTAATGCAAGACAAACATCCTATTGTCTTCGAGAGTAGAAAGTTGAGAGGGGCAGAAAAAACTTACTCTATTTATGACAAAGAGATGCTTGCTATCATGCATGCTTTGTCTAAATTCCGTCAATACTTGGTGGGAAGTAAATTTGTTGTTAAGACTGATCACAACAGTCTTAAACATTTCATGCGCCAAAAGGAATTGAATGAAAGGCAAGCAAAAATGGGTAAGTAAACTCCAAGCATATGACTTTGACATTGAATATGTCAAAGGAAAAAATAATATAGTTGCTGATGCACTTTCTAGAAGGCCTCATTTGCAGTCAATTTGTGAGTTATCAGCAGATTGGAAAGAATTAATTGCTGCTGATTATGTTAAAAATCAGTTTGCAACCAGCTTGTTAGAAGGTCAATTGGTTGATGGAAGGTATAAGTTGGTTGATGGATTAATTTATTATAAAGATAGAATCTTTTTAGTACAAGAATCTAAGCTTAAGAAAAAGATTCTACAAGCTTTTCATGATGTTCCCCTTGCTGGTCATCAAGGGATTTTCAAGACTTACAAGCAGATTCGTGAACGATTCACTTGGAAAGGTTTGAAAGATGAAGTCTTGAATTACATTAGAGAGTGTCCTACTTGTCAAAGGAATAAAAATGAACACTCTTTCCCTGCTGGTTTACTTCAGCCCTTGCCTATTCCAAATCAGAAGTGGGAAAGTATTGCCATGGATTTTATCACGGGGTTGCCCAAGGTGCAAGGACGTGACTGTATATTTGTTGTGGTTGATAGACTAACGAAATTTGCTCATTTCTTTGCTGTTACCACTTCATTTACAGCAGCTCAAGTGGCTGAGTTGTTTTTTAGAGAGGTGTTCCGTTTGCATGGGTTGCCTAAAACAATTGTCAGTGATAGGGACAGCAAGTTCCTAAGTGTTTTTTGCAGGAGATCTTCAGATTGAGTGGGACAGTGCTTACTCCAAGCACAAGTTATCACCCACAAACAGATGGGCAATCAGAAATTGTTAACAAGTGGTTAGAGGGCTACTTAAGGAACTATGTTTCAGGACAGCAGCGAGCTTGGATTAAATGGCTTCATTTAGGAGAGTATTGTTACAACTCTTCTTATCACATGTCAATTAAGATGTCTCCTTTTAAGGCTCTTTATGGTTATGAGGCTACTAACTTTGTTGATCTAGTGTTTGGTGATAGTAGAGCCCCACAAGCATTGGATATGTTACAACAAAGCCAAGACATCTTGAAGACTCTTAAGGAAAATCTGCAACAAGCTCAAAATCAGCAGAAGTTATACGTTGATCAGCAGCGTGTGGAAAGGTCTTTTGAAGTTGGGGACATGGTCTATTTGAGGCTTCAGCCATATAGACAATCTTCTCTCAAGAAGAGTGGTGCAGAAAAGTTGAAGCCACGCTTTTATGGTCCTTTCAAAATCACCAAAAGGATTGGTGAAGTTGCTTATGAGTTGGAACTTCCAGCTGAAAGCAAAATACATAATGTTTTTCATGTGTCTCGCCTCAAGAAGGCAATTGGACACAATGTGGTGGCTACATCAGAATTACCTCCATTGGATGAGGAAGGTCATTTAGTGTTGATTCCAGAAGAGATCCTTGACACTAGAGAACGTTCTTTGAGAAGAAGGACAATCAAAGAATATTTGGTGAGATGGAGGAATTTGCCTATTGAAGATGCTACGTGGGAAGGTGAACAGATTTTGTTGCATCCATCTTTGCAGTTGCTTGGGGACAAGCAATTTCGAGGAGGGCGGACTGTAATGTCCCCTTCTCATCAGTGATCAGCATTGGCATTCTTCAGTCTATTCCGGAACCCGTAGACTGGAATGAGGTGGAAATTAGGGTTTCATGGGCTTGGCTTTTGTAGCATTTCATTTTATTTACTATTTTTAGTAAATGATGGTTGTGGCAGTATGCAGTTGGTTGTCTTCAGTCTTCTCTTCAGTGAGCATATTATTGGTTGTTTCAATATCTTCCTCTCAAGCTTAATTTGTTGAAATCTACTAAGTATTGGCATAAGTGTTATAATTTTCAATTGACCCCTTGGCCTAAGGATACAACTTGCAAGTTGTTTTAAAAAGGGGACTTGAAGGGTACGCCTTGTCATAAGGTGATAATAATATTTTATATTTTTGAATTTATGCTTGGAGGAAAGTGGACGCCACTTTATGAGGAATATATTTTATGAAATTTGAAAATAAGGAGAATTCAAATGGTTGTCTTTTGGCGTGCCAATTGAGGAAGTTGAAGAGTTTCTCATTTCTTATAAAATGAAGACATGACTCCAGCATTTGATATCTATCAACTACCTTATTGTTATGCTGTCAAAATGACTATGGACATTTTGTTATTGCTTCGAGGATGCTACCTCCTAGCCCCTTCCCAATTTCGTGTTTGAAATATAACACCTAATTGGAATATTGCTGCTTCTCACATCAGACTAGCAGATTGAGCAATAAAGATTGAGAAATTTGGTGAATTCTACAGTTTTGAAGTTCCTGGTTTTGCTACAGCTGAAGCTGTTTTCTGTTCGTATCTTGCTGAGTGATTTTTATTTGGTTCTGGGTGTTTGAGCAATCTACTTGTTGACTGGAGGCGCCAACTTCCACCAAAAATCAGATTTTATTTTGAAGTATTCAATTTTATATTGCAAAGTCGATTTTTCTCAAGGGCCGTACCATTTAATGCTGTCTTGGGATTCGTGCCAAAAAAAGTAGAGACTTTGTTTGCTGTTTCTGGATTCTATCTTGGGCGCCAGACTTGTGAGGTGCTTTTGCAATTCGTTTCACGCCATTCGGAGAAGAAATAAGTGAGTTATGAATGTTTTTCTGTTTTCCAGTTTGCTGTTGTAAATTTCCAGAACTCAGGAATTTGCATCAGATTTATCAGTTTCCAGTTTAATCTCCATTTCAGTCATTGGAAAGCAAAGAACACTGTTATAAATTCATTCTTATATCTACATTTCACTTCTCTATCATTGTAACTCATTTAATTGCAGTCTTGTTGAAATTGTAAGGTTCTGATTAGTAGTACTAATCTAACCATTTGTATTGCTGCAACTATTTGATTGTATCTCATTAAAGTCCCCTGGATGGTTTACCGCCAGTGTGGTTAAATTGTTTGTAAATCTTGTACCCACTTAAGTGGTGAATCCCCACAGTTCTGTGGATGCCCGCCGCAGCGGATGAATTGCTTTAATTTGTAATCTTTTCCCCCCACTGTTTGGTGGTAGCGTGGAATTGTTTTCTCATGGCTGGTTATCCGCCTAATAGTTCTTAATTTCAATTTCTAGACTCCGTCATATGTTAGCACCTCGCCCTCAGTGGGATCTTGAGTGCACATTCTTGACGTTGAGTAGTTCTTCTATTCCAATTCAGTTTCTTCAGTTCAAGCTTCAGCATCTTCCATTCAAGTTCAGATTTTAATTTGAGGCTAACGCTAATCATATCATCTACTGCTGGTTATTTTGTGTTTTCCTTCGAAAAAATTGGTTAGCATATTTCACTCTTCCATAGATTCCAAGCTTTGTTTGAAAGTGTCTGAAGTTTGGCATAGTTTCAACTTTGCTATCTTTATATTAGTCATTACATCAAGGCCCTTTTTAACCACATGAGTACTTTGATTTATCAATTGATCAACCCAAGAATCAATTGCCCTTGCTTTTTGTCCAGCCTTTTCAATTTGTTTAATGGATTCTTTTGAAATAGAGGAAGACAATGAATCAACCATCTCTGAAGATTTGGTAATCTTTTGAATTACCGAAACAAGTTGTGCATTCTCCTCTTTCAGCTTTTCTTTCTTTGCCAAGAGTTCATTATAACTATGTGTCAAGACTGTTACTGAACTTTGGGCGTCTTGCATCATGCTAGCATGTGTTTGTTTGCCTAAATCCACCCTAGTGAATTTGTAGTCAGATACTTGCATCTCTTTTGGTGACTTGTCTGCAAGAGGTTCAACTATTTCTGCATATTTCATTCTATTGCTGTCCACAACCACCTGTGAAACCATTTTAGCTTTCTTTGCAACCTTTGGCTTTGATTTCTTCAACTGTTGGAAATCAAACACATTAGGAGAGATTTCCTGTTTCTTTCTCTTTAAAGTGACTAAACTCAACCATGGAGGAAGATCCAATGTATTTACATTTGAAACAACAATTGTGGATTGTGTAGAAATAGATTCATTCTGTACCATAGTTGTTACCCTAGGAGATGTCTCGGTTTGAATTGCAATAAGAGTTTGTTTAGATGGCATATTGTGATCAGCATTAGCCATAAAGCAATCAAAACTTGCAGCTGATGTATCTATCTCTGGAAGTGTCATCTGTGATGTCATTGGATACATCGGATTGGCATCAAAAACATTCTTCAAATTATCATGCATGTTCTCCATAGAAGTGGTCAATGTGGATGAAGTTGAAGTATGAAGAGCAACTTTCGTAGGAGCAATAGAAGGAACAAAAACCATTGAGAAAGAATCAACATCACTATCAATTTGAGACATGGGAGACAATATTGATACTGGTGCAGCATCAATATGTGGAGACATCATACTTAGAGCAGTAGGAGACTCAAGAATCTCTCCTTCTTGTTGATCAATGATTTGGATCTGCGTCTCTTTAACTTCCTTTCCTTTTAATGTTGTTTTCTCCAAAGGTTTTAATGTTGTTTTCTCCAAAGGTTTTTCCATAGCACAGTTGACTTTTAACTTGATTATGGTTCCTGAAGAAGAAGCACCTTCCTTGGACTTGTCTCTGACTTCTGATTTCAATCCAATAGGTCCAGCTAAGTCATCATCATCACTAACTCTGATTTTTATGGTTTTGACACCTATGCTCTTGAGCCAAGAATTTGTATTTGCCAAGACTGATTGGAATCTGTTAAAGATAGAACTAGATTCCTTATGAGACCACTGTATTGCTGGAATGGAAGTGTCAGCAACTCTTTGTTCCTCATATTCTGGATCAAAAATCTGCCCATCATCAATCACTCCTTCTTGGATCACGGTCAGATTAAGATCAATAATTTGTTCAACTATGAGCCTGCAATAATCCATTCTATGGATGTCCTTCTTTGTTCGAATATCTACCCAAATATCTTCAAGGCGATGTACATGTGTGAAAGCTCTTTTTATCTTGTCCTTCATTCCTCTGTAGTCAAAATTTGTTTTTTCCTTGAATCTTTTCAATTTAATTTCTTGGATTTCAATTTCCATTGCTTTTTCCTTTGAGGTAGTTGTCAAAGAGTATCTCCCAATCTGCAATGGATTATGAGACGAGATACTTACTCCAGCTTTATGTTGTATAGCTTGTCGTGCATGTACTATCATCAACTGCCTTGCAAGCTCCATTAGAATGATTTTATTTGTTGGGTATCTTGGAAGCATGTATGGCTGATCTTCAAAACAGCCAACTCTCATGTAGGTAAAAGTAGGAAACTGGAGAAAGAGACAACCATATTCATTGACCTTCTTCCAAGCAGCGTCAGATACTCTGTTGTTTTGCAAGGTCTTGTCAAATAGATACATGAAATGACCAAAGAATGCATCTTGGACTCTTCTATAATGAATTCTACTTGGTCTCAAAGGCAGCTGATCATAGTACTCCCAAACTGGAACTAGTGATCTATCTCCTTGGGTAGAAAGGCCTGGAAATTGTCTCAATGAAGCTGCTATGTAGACCAAATAGGAGTTCATGTAGAATGTGAGCGTAGTAGGAACTTGTGCAAGCTGCTCACATAAACTATCGCTGATTATCTCACCCCAAAAGATTGGGTGTTGCGCCTTCCTTATCACCACTATGAACTTGTACATCCACTTCTCAAAAACATTAGAGAATTTTAATCCCATTATCCTGCTCAAGAGTGTGATTATATCATTGATCTCTTCTTTGAATTCAGATCGATATAGCTTAGGGCCAATGTAGACACACAATGTAATGTCCTTCGAGATGATCTTTCTCAGATGATCATATTTATTCCGAGACCCGTGAGGGCTACCTTTAAGGTGAAATTAGGGTTTCGTGTTTTGGAGGTTGCTATTGCTCGTGAATTGATGATTGAATGACAGATTCTTTCTGGGTTTTCAGAGAGCTTCGCAGTGGTGTGTTTTCTTGGCATTCCGAGCACCTTCAGGAATTTACTATTTTTAGTAAATTCTATTTCTGGCAGTGGTCCTGTCGTCTCGGCATAGTTGGCTTTCCTCTTCAGTTGACTCAGTTGGTTTGTTCAATTTTGGCCTTGGGATGCATTTTCGGAGAGATAAGTTCATTTCATTTAAATAACATTATATTTTAATGTTATATTACCCCCTTGGCCTAATCTCTTAACTTAATGTTGTATTAAAAGGTGGTCTTTAAGGGGTGGCGCCTCATTGAGGTAATTTTATAATTATTAAGGTCAAATTAAAGCTTTAAGTTGGACGCCTATATTGAAGAGATGAATTTCATTAAAGTCAAAATTGAAGCCTTGAAGAAAGTGACGCCTTTTCTTGGAGGGAAAAGAATTAGGGTTTCTTGAAGCTTCTGGAAGGGTCTTCACAAATTATAAAAAGACATCTGGGGTCTTCACTTGGTTATCTTCTGTCTACAGGAATGTTACACTGCCGGATTGGCTATGGGATTGCTTCGAGGAATGTAAGCCTCCTAGCTTGGCATTGCTTCTCGCTTGAGAGATAGTGACTAGTGGTGAGGTAGTGTAGTTTGGGTGATTTGTAGTGGGATTTTTGCATTGTAGTCATTGTGTGGCTTTGTAGTTCAGTTTTATGCATATTAGTGAGATTCTGGAAGTGCATATTCTTTACAGCAGATTGTTGTTTTTATTCATAAGTCAAAAAATACAAAAAGAATCATTCTGGGCGTTGCATTAATCTCTTTGTTTGTGAGGGGTGACCCTTTTCCCTAAGTTGCAGATTTTTTAGTGAAGGCTTGAATTTTTAAAGGCAAATCGCCCTTCCTTGAGGGCCCTACCATTTGACATTGCCTTGAAATTTGTGCATAAATAATATGGGGTCTTTTGATTAGTTTTCAGTGCTCTATCTTGGTCGCCTTCATCATTAGGGTATATTGCATTTCGTTTCACATCAATTGGATGAGTTGTGAGAGAGATATGATCATTTTAGTGTGGTGTTAGGTTGCTGGTCTAAATCAGAATCTTCAGTTTGGTATTTGGGTGAAGTAATTGGTCATGGCATTCTTGTTAAGCAAGGAGAATCCTCCTATTTGATGCACGCTAAATTGTTCTAATTCTATGCTCTTGGTAGGCGATTTCTCTTCATATTGTAAGTTGAACAGTAGTACTGTCAGCATTTCTCTAATCTTGCTTATCATGTTTTGTAATGACTACTTTACATTTTGAAGTTGCATTGTATTTCTTTATATCTCTGCCATATGGTCGCCTCATTTCCATACTGGATTGGGTAGCACATACTTGGTGTTGAGTTTGCTTTCAGCACTTGTAGTGGTAGAGATCCTCTGACCATATGTCCGTCCATCTTGGACACATTCTTGGTTAGAGTTACCTTTCAGCACGCTTTGAGATCCTCTGACCATATGTTCATCCATCTTGGACACATTCTTGGTTAGAGTTACCTTCAGTTGCAATTTGTTTTAATGCACTGACGATCCTCTTGCCATATGACAGCCTCTCTCTTGTTGAGATTGAGTGCGTTCACTTGCTTAGCAGGATTATTTTATAGCTGCTGTTGATTAAGACTCACCCTGGATTCTTGGCTTATTGAGTTGTAAAATTAGAAAAAAAATTGGCTGGAACATTCTGCCAGCGAGGCCTAAATACCTCTTTCTTTGTTGTGGATATGGTTGACTACATATTCGGATAGGTAGAGGAGAAAAGGTTCCCGGCTGAAATTATATCTATCAGAAAGGATTAGAGAATTTTTGGAATGCAGACACAAGGCATTCTATATGACCCAGCATCTTATAGCTCTATTCCTGGATGTCGTCTACAATCAAGTGTTGGAAGGCAAACTAACAAAATTACAGCCGACGAAGGACTATGACCACTCCTGGCCGACAGTTTTCAGATGGACGACTCACCGTCTGCGAGCATAGCGGAAAGAGTAGAGGTGTGAGAGGAAAGGGAAACAAGCCAATGAAGTAGAAGCTTCCAGAGTTAGCACTTTCTCTCATCTACTTGAGATAGTACCTCTACATTCAATTCTACTCAATAGTGGCCAATCCTGAGTAGTAGCCCAGCCAAAGCCAGGAGGTGGAGAGATCCTAGAGGTGGCAGCGATTGAAGCCAGTGCACAACATGAGCTTAGAAAGGAAGTGTTGCACCAATGATAGCAAAATAGGCCGACTAGAGATGGCACAAGGGATGTGAAGGACATAGCACCAGATGATATAATCGGTGAGACGGACGCATTGGCATCACCAGGAGGGACACTTCAGACAGTGGGTGTAGATGGATGGCTAAGGCAAATGGGGACCCCTATTCGAGAGGAAGACATCTCCCCCATACGCTCGCCAATACTGATGGAGATGGAGGTGGGGAGAGATGCTGCACCAGCCGAGAGCACTCGGTAGGGCAGTGAGTGAAGCCAGGTTGCAGTGACAGCAATGGAGGGGGGAGAGATGGCCCAGGTGATACACATTGTGTCAGATGACGAGCCCCATGTTACACCATAGCTAGTCGTACCTAGAGCCGAGGCGATTGACGGGGAATCCAATGAGTCCAGTGACAATGATGCATCAGAGGGAATTGTTGTGACAATCCCCAAGCTAGATCGAGAGGACCCAATAGGTACGATTGAGAGGTATATCCACAGTCTGGAGCCTATTGCACTAGTCATCAAGGAAGTGTCATATATTCCAAAGACACTGCACCGAAACTACTCGCCCATAGCTGAGCGGGAGGCACAGCGGATCATCCAGTTTATGAACTCGAGGAGCGGTACAGAGTTCGACAAGATATTCACTGGTGATTGGCTGGCGGGGAAGACACCAGAGACAATGGTCGCTTCGTTTCCAAAGAGGCCAACTTTGTACGGGAAAGACAAGCAGCTGGCGGCACAGCTATTTGAAATGAAGACAACGTACAGAACATTATTTTTGACATGCCAAGAGTATGAGGTGCATCTGAACAAAATGGCTGAGAAAGTAGAACAAGCGATCACCCTATCCCGTAAAATCCAAGCCAAGGCAGAGTCCTTTGAAAAGCAAGTACAGGAGCTCACTCGACTTTTGGAAGAAAAAAGCTTAAAGTGATCGCTCGGGATGCAGGCATACAGGAAATGGAGAGGAGGATGGAAGCAATTGAGGAGGAGATGGCCCGATAGTTGGCAGAAAAAGACAGTACAGTTGGTCAATAAAAAATTGAAGGAGGCAGTACATCTAGTGAAGACCACTCGAGAGAAAGAATTAAAGGCCTCTCGTCACCTTCAACAGCATACGGAGGAGGCGTACCGACTACGGCAGCTGACCACTCCGGCAACCACTTCATCGGTTCCCTAGCCACCAGGGACATCCTCTCAACCTTCCTCCCACTGAAATTCTATGTATTGATCTCCCAATTTTGTATTTGTTGTCTAGGAAGAAGACTTTTTCTAAGGGGGGGATGATGTAATCAGCTAGATAGTTAATTAGTAAATGAAATAAATAAATAATGTTCTGTTGGGGATTTTAGTCCTTGGGAATAGTTAGTACTCGGGAGATGAGTCCTTGGGATTAGTTAGTACTCAACGGTTGCCAACGGTTGGTGTTCTCAATCGACGCCAGTTAACTATTTATACTGCTGCGTGGGTTGTATTCGGGGACTAGTGTTGATATGATGATGTATTACTACAAATACATGAATAAAGATCTGAATATTTCCATATGCATCTGTTCTGTGAATGTTTTCCATATTCAATATTTAATGATGTTTTGCAATATAGTTTACTTTTGTAGTATACTAAAATACTGTTAGTGAAGTAAACACAACACTCCCACACACAAAAGAACTCCTAATACCTCTATGACTTCTTTGTTGAATCTCAACCTCTTCACCTTCACTACCCTCACAGCTGCTCTTTTTCTTTTTAAAACACAACTGCAGGTGCAAATAATAAAATCCCTAACATTTTAACACTTCGAAGAAACAAAAAGAAAACACAAAAATCATAAAGGATTTGTGCAAATGCACAATGGATGGTAAACTTACCTCAACTAATGTAGCTATGATGCTCTCTTGTTTTCTTCTTACCCGTCATCTCTTCTCAATATCATTGTTGTTCTTTTTCTGTCTTCTCACAAAATGTGAAATGGCAAAATAGGGGGATTCTTTTGTATTTAGGTGTTAGTATCTTTGTTTAAGGTTTAGACTTGTTGTAAAGAGATATGAGGGTCCTTGTGGACTCCCCTAGTGTTTTTTTTTTTCTCAGTTGTGTGTATTATAATTAAAAAAAATCACTTTTTGCAATCCCCTGCTATTTCTGAGTCATATTAGAAAGATTTCCTTAAAACAAAATTGTAAGGGATGGCCCTAGGGACATTTCCTACCCATCCCTACATCCCCAAATCCCTATTGGGGGTATAAGTGGAAAAGGTACATGGCCCCATGGCACATAGGTTTTAAGTGTATTTAAAATATGCTTAAGTAGATTAATTCAAAATATATTTTAGCCTCTAATTGACTATGAAAAACAAAAATAGTAATTTAATAAAAAAACAATCTTATTAGTTGTACTCTTTCATATATAGGTCATATAACATAATTATTAGATACTAAACATAAGGTGCTCAATTAATTTTTCCATTTCTACAAGTTAGAAAGAAAAACCGAGAGGGTTCTTAGAAGGCCCTTTTGAAGAAAATTGGAAAAAAAAGGAGGAATACACTTTTCTAAGGAAGGTTGTAATCCTTGGATTAATAGATGCCTTGGATTTAATAGGTTAAATTATATATATAGCTCTCAGAGACATCTCATCTACTCTTGTCTAAGAGGATATATTGTACAAAACCTGGTGAATGATCAATCAAAATGGGTTTTTGTGTCCCTCCTACTCCTCATCAATAAAACCTACTTTCTTACTTTTACATAAACAAATAAATATGGTGAGTTTGTTGGAGCCATGAAATTGTCAGGCCTGAAAACATCGAGATGCTAAAACGGTCATCTAGTAATGCCTATCTGTTATAGGTTTGCCAATGGTGATT
>VDFB02016323.1:0-23639 GCA_007258455.2 Sequoia sempervirens
ATTGATTCTCCTCTCAGTATTCCAGGTGTTCAACAATTGGTATCATATATTTGTTCCTTCTATTGGCTTGATCACTAAGGTAGATCTTGGAGGTTGAGCACATGGCTACAAGGAAGTATCTCATTCCTCTAGAAGAGATTATCCCTTAAGGGTTTATTGAAGAATATTGTGAAGTTGATATTGAAGGAGAACTCAAATCAACTCTTGATGATCTAGATAAAGTAGAATGTGAGTGTGATTAGGTGAAAACATGGTCCCAGAAATGAGCAACAACACAAAATATGCAAGAAACCACCTAAACACCTAACACCTCAAGATTGGGAAAAATGATTAGCTTAACAAAACAAAATGGAACATTTTACCTTATTGAGTTTTCCTTTGGTTGGCCCTTGATTGTCAACGTGATATATGCTCCTCTCAATGGAAAAAGATGCAAGTGTGGGATGCAAGATGGATAAGAAATGGATGGGAATGGATGCAAGTGAAAATATTTGGCTAAGTATGGATCAAATGAAAAATTTGCAAGAGTTTGGTTAGCACAATGATCTCTCCCTAAAATGAGAGAAAAGAGGGGGTATTTATAGAGAATTTTGAATTCTCTAGAGAAATGGACGGTTGAGATTAAACCAACAAGGCCAAGATGTAGGGCTATGATGAGTTGAGGACTCACAAGCCCTCACATCTTGACATGTGGCATGCAAAGTGGCTTGAAAAAGATGATGTGGACATGACATGGAGGTACTACATAGTACCTTGGGATTTGGACAAGATTTCCTCATAAAGGAGGTCCTTGTCCACATGTGGGTGAGAGGACATTGGAGGAATTAAAAAATTCCTCAAATATCCACATGGGAATGAGAGAAAGAATTTAAAATTCTTTGAAATGCATTGGGGGATTAAATGTGAATTAAAAATTCACATGGGGAAAGGGGTGCATTCTCCAAAAGGAGAAAGCCTTTAATAAGCTTGACTTAGGACACATTCCATAAATGACATGGAGATTAGGTTGACCTAATTAAGTGATTAAGGTTGTGCAAGTACCTGATTAGACAAATTAATAACATATTAGAGGCAAGTGGGAAGGGGAAGAGTTCACATGTGGCTTGACGTGACAAGTCAAAGATCACATGGGGAAGGGAAAAAAAAAATTAATATTCCTTAGAAGGATAAAAGGAATTAAAAATTCTTTGAGAGGTTGATTAGGCTAGTTAATGAAGGATTAGATGAGGGTTAGGTGGCTAAGAGATATTAGAGACCAAATTGCAAATGTTGGAGGATGTGACACATCCTAATCAAGGATTAGGCATGTGCACATCCCTAATGATGAGATTAGGAGAATAATTAGGATTAAGAAAGGGATGTGACATGTGAGGAATTAAATAAATGTCATATTTATTTAATTCATTTGATGAAAAGGAGGATTAAAGAGATAAGGTATTTATTTATTAATTAAATACTTTTAAGGATTTCCAAGTAATTAAGGATATTAATTAAATTTTAAGGAGGCATCTAAGGATTAATTAAATAATACTTATATTACTACACTACAAAAATAAGGACGCGATCTAAAAGCAAGATAAATTTGGATAAATTAAGTGTCCAAATTTAGGTGTCTACATTTTTCCCCTCTTTGAGATGGTGTTACGAAGTAGCATCATTTCAAAGAATATTAAAACATAGAACCTAGAAGAAGATAGTTAGATTGGGAAAGATGCCCAGTCATTCAAAGGAGTGACTAGGAAGGGAAAAAAAATGATGAAAATTGGGGATGAAGGATGCCCCCTCGAGAGGACATGTGGGTTCAAGAGAACACAAGTGTGCTCTTGAAATGGAGGAGATGATGCAAGGGGTATATGAGGAAGAGGATGCAAAGGGTATATGAGGAAGATGATGCAAAGTGATGGGTAAGAAAGGATGAAAAGGCGGTAGGAGATTGGGAGGGGAGAGTGATGAAGGATGAATGGATGGGGGGATTTTGATAGATGAGAGGATGGAGATGAAATGCAATCCAAATGCAATTTTCCATCGTTAGGAGCATTGATTTTTGCTATAGCAGAAGACACGATACACCAAGGTATAAAGGACCAAGGTAGATTAGTGTCTAATGCATGAAACAAATACATCAAACAAGAAGGCTATCCCAACACCCCAAAGTCACGATGACCTTGGTCAAGCTAGGTATTGGGATAACCACAAGCACACAAGGATGCCCCAGCGTAACACAAGACCTTGGGGATCTTGGTGGGTACTATGTGGGACAACCGAGAAGACAACAACAAAAAAAAAAGATCAAGATACGCTTCTATGTTGACTAGTCAAGGCACACCATGATATGATGAATCAAGGTGACCATGACAAGTGATGATAGGGAGCTCAAATGATAAACAAAAGCTAAAAGCCTCAAAATATCACAATCAATTTCAAACCTCCTTTGCCATAGGATCAAGGGGTTGGATGGGATTGATGAGGTCTGTTAGGAAGGATGCATCCTATTGACACCGATGATGGATACTAAATTGAAAGATCGATATGACGCAGGATATTCAGAACCAATTGGATCTGATGATACAAGTGGATCTTGTTTGTTAAGAACCAGCTAGATAAGAGCATATCTCGATGACACGACACAAGAGGCATGACACAAGATTAACACACCCTAGCAACCTAGGGGCTCGGGGGTTGATCAAAGATTAGCCTTGCCTACATGAAAGCACAAATCTCTTGTAGTTCGATAAAAGGCTGGCGACTGACCATGATGGGGACTTCGATGGATGATAAAGATAGGATGGAGAAAAGGAGAAAAGTGGACAATGAAGATCGATGATAGACGATAAAAGAGCAGATAGACAAAGCCCCAGGGGTAGATCAAATGATCGACCTTGCCTATGTGAAAGCGCAGGGGCAATGTAGTTTGATGAAAGACCAATGATATAAAATGGATAAAGGATGATGAGATAACCCTAGACAAGCAGATAAAAGAATGGGACCGATACGATGAGACAAGATAGACCTGTTGGATTGGATCGGAGGATGGTGACTACACAAAGCTCAAGGATGGGATGGTTATCCAAATCAGCAAAGATGAAGTGGGAGGATGACAAGATGGATATATGAATGATGAGAAAGGATAGGAGATTGAAAAGATGTGTAAAAAAAGTGGAAGTGATGATGATGAGGTAGATAGAATTGGGTTGCATGGGTAGTAGCCGATAGCTAGATACCAATTACAAGGAATTATGAGATGGGATGAGGATAGAGGATGGAGGGAGGAAAAGGATTGTTTGGATGGATTGGATAGAGGGATAAGGATGTGGATGAGGAAAAGGTTACCAGATGGATAGATGAAAAGGGATGGTATGATGGAAGGATAGGAAGATAAGGATGGGGAGATGGATATAACGATAAGGAGATGAGGATAGGGAAATGGAAGGGATTTCTCTGATGGAATGAATGATTTCTTCAAGGACTATATCACAAAGGAAGATAGATGCCCCCACTCTAGATATGTCATGTGCGAGGAGGCATGGAGGATGCAATAGAGAAGGATAGGAAAATAAAGGAGTGAGATGGATGAAGATAGGATGCATGGATAAGGAAGGGAGATTGAAGGTAGCATGACGGGTGGATAAGGAAGGTAGATGAGTGGGAATGAGGATTAGGATAGTGTGCGGATGAGGGGAATGTATGCTAAGAGGTTTCCAAAGCATGGTGATATGTTTTCCCCTATCGTTATCAAGATCACAAGGAGGATGGAAGGATTGGAATAAATGAGATATGCCCAGAAGGATGTGTAAGATAGGTAGGATGGAGGGGATGAATGAAAAGGATGTATAGGAGGAAGACGGGTGCATAGCTGGAAGCATAGCAGGAAGCATAGTAGATGGAGGGAACACATATCAGGAAGTTGCTCCCAAGTGCTGTGAACCCCAATTCGAAGTGCCTACAAAAACACAACAACAAACAATGTTAGAGAGTCATCTTGTAAGAATGAACAAGGATTCCCCATGAAATCCATTAACAAAGCTAAAAATAGGAAATAAAACAAAGAAAATAATGAAAAACATAATGGAAATATGAAATCCTAATTTAGCATGCAAACACTTGATCCCATGGGGGAGTTGGTGCAAATAGATGTGTGGAGATTTTCCCTTCCTCAACTCCTTGAATGTAAATGTTGATTGAAGATGATTGATCCACTTGATAAGTCCCTCAATGAGCTCCAAAATCTGCAATAAACTAGTTAAGAAGATGGATGGAATTTGAGAGATATTTGTGCATAATAACTTTGCATAATTGTGGATGATGAAATGATGAAGCATTCTCATTTTATAGAATGCTGAAAATGGAAACAAAATAGAGCTTTTGGGGATAGCATTTAAATACTGTAATGAAAATGCCACTCTTGTGTGATTGCGAGGAATGTGCAAGTTTTGACAAATGCATTTTTTGAATTTGAAATTTGAGAAAAGACATGTAAGAGGGGGAAAGAAAATTGCATTAAATGCCCCTTGGCTCAAGCCAAGGACATGTAAGAAGAAGTAAATGCCGTGTTGGAAGGACTTGTAAGAGAGAGTAAATGACATGTTGGAAGGACATGTCATTCAAATTTTGAATTTGAAATAGAAGAATATTCCTCCAAAAGATGCTTTGTTGAGGGAAAATGAAGATTTAATAAATCAATAAATTGATTTATTTGTGCAAGTGGGAAAAGCTAGAGGATTTTGAAGATTAGATTAGATTTAATCAAGATTTGATCAATTTAATGAAGATTAGGAAGTTTGACTTATTTTGACTTAGATTTTTGGATTAATTTAAATCAAACAAGAGAGGAAATGATTTAATGAGATTAATTAAATAAATATGTTTTGATTATTTAATTAAAGAGATTGAAGTAAGATTAAATTAAATAAGATTTTAATTTATTCAATTTAATAGATAGACTTTAGAGATTTAATTAAATAAAATTAATTATTTAATTAAATGAGATGGAGAATGATTTAAGAGACTTAATTAAACACATGATTTGTTTAATTAAGAGAAGAAGACAAATGAATTTAATCAAATAAAGATATTCAATTAAATGGTTAGGTCGGGGAATGATTTAGGATGAAATGATGTCGGTAGTCAGACTTAGATGCGCAATGTCAACTTGTACATGTTGCATTGATTCAAAGAATGATCTTGTCATGATCAGTAGTCAAAATTTCTCTAATTTTTCGGATGCCCACTATTGCCCCAGTGAGAAGAATTGCACTGGTATATTGCCCCCTCGAGATGTTGAATGGGAATGCCAATTTCCAATCAAAATTGCGATAAAATGGGAGAGGAGTGGTTGATGTAGATGAATGGAAATTCATTAGCTGTGGGTAGCTTCATGTACTAATTAGGATAGAAATTTTAGTAAAGATAGAAGAATGTGATAGAAGAATGAAAGAATGAGATGATCATGCAAATGATGAAGACTACTTGCTGTGGAGTTGAGATTTTCAAAGGGAAAATTTCCTTATGTTTGATAATACACACAGTACGATGCATCAAGGTATCGAGAACCAAGATGGCATTGTACCTAGTGTGATGGACTTTGACTCAACAAATCAGATAAGAGTATTCTTGTTCACACCTGACATACAGAACTCTGTCCAAAAAATAGTTCAAATATTTCAAATATCTTGGACCAAAACATAGGAAGGCGAGCCTTTCTATGTGGTCAACAAGAAACTTAAAACACCCTCGCTACAGACTAGAAAAAAGCACGCATGACCAAGGTTATATTACAAAGATATCCAACAAGCACAGCAGACAAAAGATAATGATCGTTGCCCCATTCCTATCTCTCTAAATCCTTCGTTCGGACATCATCGAGAGGTCCTTGGAATGAGCACAATGAGATAAATCAAACAAGATAAAGTAAGTGAGCAAACAAACTAATGTTCTTCATACCATTAGCCGAGAGAAATGATGTTTCGAAAGATGGGAGCTGAAACTTATTGCCAAAAGATAATGTCCATTGTCAGAATGGATCCTAGGACATGTTAATGACACATCGTTTCATTTACCCATAGTGGTTGGTTTGATAAAAGTGCCCATTGTCAGAACGAATCCTAGGACATGAATTTATCAAACGATGATGAAATTGATTTATGATTTATATGCCATTGATAAGAAAAGAGTTGACCAACTTGCTTGTTGACTGACTTATACTTGAGATTTTGATAGTTTAGGTTTTCACATTTCACTGCTAGACTTATTTCCGACTATTTTACCAAAGGTTGATGACGATTTATTATGGATGATTGATTATCGTGAGTGTAAGCGAGATGAGAGGGATGGATGGATGTTTTTTTTTTTTGAAGTGTTTTGAGGTTTTTTTGGTATTTTCGAGATTTTGCAAATGTTTTGATTTTGAAGTTTTATAAATTTGTAGGTGTTTTCCGAGATTTCGACCAAGAGACTAACCTAAAGATCTATCTTAGGGGTCTCGAGGGCTAATCAACAAATTAGCCTTGCCTACGTTATACACGCAGAGACCACGTAGTTCGACTGACAACTTGACCAATTTACAAATGAAGATATACATGATGAAATGTCAGTTTTATTATGATGGACTTCTATAGGACTGACCTAAATGTCTCGGGGGATAATCAAAGATCAACCTTGCCTACGTTCAAGCTTAGAGATGACGTAGTTCAACAAGATGACTCTGTTTTTGACTTTTTGACTTGTTTTTGGATTTTGATATGTTTTGAATGTTTTTATATTTTTTGATTTTCTGATGTTTTTTTGGATTTTCTGATGTTTTGATGTTTTTTGGATTTTCTAATTTTCTGGACTTTAAGATCATACACGAATCTGATCTGGTAAGAATGTGCCCCCAGTGTGAGGTGATAGACTTCTCTGATATAGGCAGGACAAACTGACCTTTTAAGTGGGCCGAGTAGCTTTAGGAGGAATCATGACACAAACGCAAGACCCAGCTATGGTGCAGATGCAGATGGAAGGGTGAAATGCGATGATATGCGATGGGTGAGTGAATGATGCAAAGCAAGTCACAGAGACCAAGATGGATGGAGAGTTATTATTTACACAAGGTGCTTGTTTGCCGTGTTTTCACCAAGGTATTTGCCTAAAGTGCCACCGAAGTGGTTTTCACTAGAGGACGATTTTTTCTCTTTACTGTTTTCTTGATTTTTTAATTTTTTTGTTGTCACCAAGATGCCTGTTTGCCAGGTTTTCGCCAAAGTAACCACTTTTTCAAGACTTTTTATGATTTTTTGGTTCTATACCTTGAAAGATTTAGGCATAAAACTTTTTGATATGGGAGCTATTCATTGGTTCCTATAGGGGTTCCCCTTCGGGAGTTGATAACTGATATGCCCCTGATTTGTAGCTTGCTGTGATGACAAAGGGTCCCAGGCAGTTGGGTTCAAACTTGCCCTTTCCATTTGGGTTCAAGACATTCTTTTGATTCTCTTTTAGCACCAATTCTCCAACCTGGAAAGTTCTGCTTTTGATTTTCTTGTTGTAGCTCCTTTTGAGTCTATTCTGATACACTTGCAGATAGTTTAAAGTGTCCAGACATCGCTCGTCCAATAGTTCTAGCTCGTTCAGTCTTGAAACTCGATACTCCTCATCCGTGATGAGGTTTTGCAATGATACTCTAAGGGATGGTAGCTCGATCTCAATGGGCAAGATGGCCTTTGATCTGTAGACCAAGGAAAATGGTGTGGCACCAGTGGGTGTACAAATACTGGTTCGGTAAGCCCAAAGGGCAGGATTAAGCTGCAAATGCCAGTCACGACCTGCGTCATTGACTGTTTTCTTAAGGATTTTGAGGATGGTTTTATTTGTAGCTTCTACTTGGCCATTGCCTTGGGGATAGTACGGGGTGGAAAAGCAATGTTGGATTTTGAATTTATCACATAGGTCACAGACTTCCTGATTTTTGAATGGTGTCCCATTATCTGAGATAATGGCTTGTGGAACACCATAGCGGCATATGAGATAGTTTAGGATGAACTTTGAGATCTACTTTCTAGTGATATACGTCATGGGTATGGCTTCCACCCACTTTGTGAAGTACTCAGTTGCAGTTATAATGAATTTTTGGCCATTGGATGAAGTGGGTGTGATTTTCCCAATGAGATCGAGTCCCCATTGTGAAAAGGGCCATGGTGTGATGATTGGATGAAGCTCTTGAGCTGGAACATGGATGAGGTCCCCATGTTGCTGACATTGTAGACACTTCTTGACGTATTCATGTGCCTCTTTTTCCATGGTAGGCCAGTAATACCCACTCCTCAGCAATTTCTTAGCAAAGGTCATGCCACTCGAATGAGAACCATAGATGTCATTGTGCACCTCAGTTAGGGCAGCCGAAACCTCCTTAGGGTTAAGACATCTTAGTAAGGTTCCTTCTATGCTTCTGCGATATAGGGTTTCTCCTAAAATGACAAAATGAGATGCTTTCTTGATAAAGGTTCATCTAAGGCTTGAACGTAAATTGGTGGGAATGATACCTATCCTAAGGTATGTGTAAATGTCTTGGTACCACTGATCATTCAGACCAACAATTTCTCCCACAAATTTTGACTCTGGTACCTTGAATACTAGTACGAGAAGCTGCTCTACCAAGAAGTCATATTTCAGAACATTTTGAGGGATCTCTAAGAGTGATCCAATAGTTGCCATTGCATCTGCTACTTTGTTGTTGGTTCTTGGCACTTGCTTGAATGTGATGTCAACAAAAGATTCCTTGAGATTTTCCACCAGCCTTTTGTATGGAGTTAGCTTATCATCCTTTGTTTGGTATTCATTGTTCACTTGATTTATGATAAGCTACGAATCTCCATATACCTTCAATGTCATAATGTTCCACTGTACTGCTATCCTGAGACCTATAGTTAAAGCCTTGTATTTTGCAATGTTGTTAGTACAAGGGAATTCTAGTTTGTATGATCTTGGTATATAATCCCCTTGTGGAGTGATGAAGATGATACCAGCTCCTGAACCATGTTGTGTGTAGGAGCCATCAAAGTATAGTTTCCAGTGAGTAGCTATGTCAATGTTGAAAATGGATTCATCTGGAAATTTTGAAACAAGTGGGTTCTCTGCATAGATAGGTGCATCTGCCAGTTGGTTTGCAATGACCTGTCCCTTGATTGCCTTGCACTCCACATACTCAATGTCATATTCTGATAATATAATTACCCACTTAGCCATTCTTCCCATAAGCATTGCCTTTGAAAGAAGATACTTTAGGGGATCAATTTTAGCTATGAGTTTGATCTTGTGTGCCAACATGTAGTGTCTAAATTTTTGGGATGCAAACACCACTGCTAGGAAAGCTTTTTCAATGAATGTATAGTTTAACTCATGGCCCACCAGTGTACGACTGATGTAGTAGATGGCTCTTTCTGTTCCATTTTCATCATGTTGTGTTAGGAGAGCACCAACTGCTGCAGTTGCTAAGATATAAAGGATTAATGGTTTGTTCTGAATTGGAGGCCTTAGTACTAGAGGTGTTAATAGATATTGCTTGATTTTGTTGAAGGCTTGTTCGCATTTGTCATCCCATTTGTATGTTACCCCCTTGTGGAGTAAGTGAGAGTAAGGGATTTATTTGTCTGCTAATTATGCTATGAACCTGCAAATTGATTGAAGCCTGCCTTGGAGACCTCTCAGTTGTTTCAATGTCCTAGGAGCTTCCATTTCAAGTATTGCTTTCACCTTTTCTAGATCAATCTCAATGCCTTTCATTGACACTATGTAGCCCAACAGCTTTCCTAATTGTACACCAAATACACACTTCTTGGGATTCAAATGAACCTTGTATTCTTCTAGTCTGTTAAAGATAGCACTCAAGACCGATATATGATCCTTCCTCTTTTTGGATTTTCCCAGGATGTCATCGACATAGTCCTCAACTATTTTGTAGATCATGTCATGGAATATCAGTGTCATGGCCCTTTGGTATGTGGCCCCGACATTCTTTAAGCCGAATGGCATTATGTTCTAGTAGTATGTTCCCCAAGGACAAGTGAAAGATGTTTTATGTTGGTCTTCCTCTGCAATTCTTATCTGATTGTAGCCTGAAAATCCATCCATCAAGGAAAGCATCTTGTGCCCCGTGGTCATGTCTACAATCATATCAATGTTAGGCAATGAGAAATCATCTTTTGGGAAAGCCTTGTTCAATTCCCTAAAGTTCGTACAGATTCTTATGCCCCCAGTTGGTTTTGAAATAGGTACTAGATTGGAGACCCACTCAGGGTAGGTGATCGTTCGTATGAATCTCGCATCTAGTATTTTCTGGTGTTCCATCTTGACTAATAGAGCAATCTATGGGTGCATCTTTCTCAACTTCTGTTTTACAGGTTTAGCTTTAGGATAGACTGCCAAGTGATGAACCACTACCTCTGGATCCAATCCTGGCATATCAACATAGGTCCACGCAAATTTTATCTTCCTCTCCTTTAAGAAGGTATCCAACTCCTCTTGTTCTTTGCATAATAATGACTCAGTGTAGAATGTAATATGAGGAGTTTCTTGTGTTCCCATTTTGATGGGGTTGCACTTTTCTGCTAGCATAGCTGACTTTTCTTGGTGTATGGCTGTAAGAGGAATATTGAATCCCCCATCCTTAGGTGCCTCAGAGAGGTTTTCACCATTGGATGCATCCTTTCTTTTTACTTTTTCAGAGTCGGAGAGTGCCACAAGGTGGTTTTCACTCAAGGACTTGGAGATTATTCTCAATTTTTCATTTTTGCGACTGAGGGATTCAATCGTTTCTCCATAGTATGCATGTGTATCCAGCTCTATGATAAAACCTGCTTTATGATCCCCACATGGAATGTCATCCCTAAGTCCCATGAATTCTGAGAGCGCCTCATCATTTTTGAACATGTCAAGAATTGGTGGTCCTCGTTGGTCATAATCAATTAGTTGGGGATAGACTAATCAGATTTCATTGCTTTGGTTTTCAGACTCATAAGACAAGGTGCTAATCATAAGGATGTTAGTATCCGCAAATAGCAAAGGTAATCCTATTTATGGTGACTCAGTTAAATCAATGGGCATTCCTAAAGTCATGGAGGATTGTGGAGTAGCTACGGATTCCTGAGGAGGCATTCGGTTCCGTCTACCATGGGCACCTCGACCAAGTATAGTTACCTTAGGAGTAGGATGACCAATGCCAAGATTTTTTATTTGCTTCTCAGGTATAATGGGTATTACACGCCCGTTATTATCTTGGCCTAACCCTTGGTTCCGGTTATAGCCCATCAAGAGCATCATCTTCATACCTTTGTTTCGTTCATCCATAGGCAATTCAACTGCCGGTATATCATCTCGATAGAGGAGATGAGATAGGTCCCCCTCTAATGTTTCCTGACCAAGATCTCCTGCACTTGTGAAGGTAGGGTTTCATTCATAGGAGCCTTGAGATGTTGAAGCTTCTTGTGATTGTGGTCGTCCTCTTGATCTAGGAGATTGTGGTAGCTCTCCTACTACAAAAGCATTCTTAGGCATTGAATAGTTTCCACAACCATCATCTTGTATTATGACTTTGATATCAGAAAAGGCGGGGATGGCGGGGGTGGAGGGTGTCTCTGTCACAGAAGTGAGAGTGGCGGGATCCACGTAAGGTGTTGATGGGCCTTCATCGTTCTTGGGTACTTGCGGGATCTTGTAGTATTTTGCCTCTAGATTTTTGCAGTAGGCAAATGGCTCAGGATCTCCATGGATAGTAACCTCTTGACCTTCATGTGTGAATTTCACACATTGATGAAAGGTTGAAGCTACAGCTTGCATTGCATGTATCCATGGTCGCCCTAGGAGAATGTTGTATGGTAAATCGAGGTCCAAGACCTGACAGTTGGTTTGCATGATGGTGGGTCCAACCTGGACAGGAAGCTGAATGGTGCCTTGGGATACCCTTTCCTGGTCATCGTATGCTCTTATTGTGATGCCTTTTCCTTTGTCAATTGAATCCTCTGAAATGTTCAAATTCTTTAGAAGCTTTAAGGAGCAAATATTTAAGCCTGCACCTCCATCCACCAAGACTCTCTTGACTTTCTTTTTATTTACGTACACCTCCAGATGAAGTGCACGGTTGTGAGATGGTTGTGTGGGGAAGTCTTGTTCAGAAAATGTAAGAATGTTAGGTGTGGTGATACTTGCGACCATAGCTTGGAATTGTTCTGCATCTAGATCTGCGGGGACAGTAGATGACGCCAAAGCTTCTTCTAGAATCTTTTTGTGTGCAGATGAGATTTTGAGTAACTCCATGATGGAGATATGTGCAGGGGTTCTTTTCAATTGATCCAAGACATTATAGCCACTAGGGTTAGACCTTGGATTGGATGTGGAATTTCTGCTTGGTTGGGATGGTGCTGCAATGGTAACCTTTCCACCTCTTGTGGTGACTCCACAATCGGCTTGGGCCCCTTTGATGGTGATGACTCCACAAAACTCATCTAAACAAGCGACAACACCCTCGTATGTGTGGTTGACATTTTTATAAGCCCCTTTTCCTTTGTCTTGATCTTTGTTTCCTTTGTTACCATGATTCGGCATCGGATTCATGTAAATCTTGAGATCTTTGTTTCCTGATGGTGCTTCCACATCTATGATTTTGTCATCTATGAGGTCTTGAATTAGATTTTTGAGCCTCATGCAATTTTTTGTCATGTGTCCCTTGAGTTTGTGGAAGTCGTAAAGATAATTCTCATTATACCATGGTGGCTTGACTGATGGTTCCTGATAATTATTATGTGTAGGGACCGTTATCAATTTTTCATCTACCAATATTTTCATGATTGCTTCAGCAAGTTCCCCAAGGGGTGTGTATTTTCGTTTGGGGAAGAACTTGTTTCGCTGTGGTCCTCCCTGATTATCAGTGTTGTTTGTGTTTTGGTTATGGGATGGTTGGACCACAGTATTGACTTGTTGATTGCTTTGATTGGTATTTTGGTGTTGTTGTTGTTGGGGTGGTGGATTGTTCTTCTGTGGGGCACTAATGACAACTTTGGCGTCAATGACACCATCATTGGTTACATTACGATTCTTTGCCCATGTTCGTGGTTTGTCATGATAACTGGATGATGAGAGGCCTTCTTGATATGATGAAGTTTCTCCCTGTGTGGCAAGGGCTCGTTCGATATTGAGCGCCCTAGGGATCAACTAGTCGTAAGTGGTGATGTTTTGCACTTTGAGGTGGAAGGCCAAGGACCATCAAGATTTGCAATGATAGTTCCCACTTGTTGCTCTTCAGGCATGGACCACTTGCTTCGATTAGCTTTGGATCGCCATCGTTGTAAGAAAGTACCGAATGATTCATTTTTCCCTTGTTTGAGAGCTGATAATTCCTATAAGCTAACCTCCATGGGAGTGTTGAAGGAATAATTTTTTATGAAGGCATCTATGATTTCCTAGAATTTTTTGATTCCAGAAAGTCAAGAAAAACAATCAATAGCGTTTCCAGCCAAGCTTCTTGGGAATAATCTCATCAAGTACATTTCATCGTAAGCCACCTCCATGCAATGTACTTGGAATTCCCTGATGTGATCTTCAGGGTTACCCGTTCTGTGATATTTGTCAAATTTAGGGATCTCAAACCGTTTTGGGAATGGTTTCATTACTACACTCCTATCAAATGGATAAGGGCAAAGGTTTTTTTGTGGTTTTGGTGTCCTTCCTGATTGAAGGTCAAGCACTTGTTGTGATATAAATTTTATTTGTGTCGTGACATCCAATTGTGGATCAGGAGGTGGAATGAAGGTGTTCTAGGGGGATGGAGTGGGTGTTTGAATGGGTGGAATGTTTTCTTGTTGTGCCATGTATGCTTTCAACAACACTTGTTGTTGATCTTGCTGTTGTTGCGCTAATAGAGCTTGTTGCTATGCTTGTTGTTGTTGGTCAGCTAGGGCTTGTTGTGCTGCTTCTTGTTGCTCTTGGTATTGTTCTAACACTTGATGATATGCGAGTTGTTGGGCTACTTGTTGTTGTGCAAAGTACTGTGCTTGTGCTTGGGCATCTTGGGCATTTTTTGCAGCTTGAGCAGCTTATGCAGCTTATGCAGCTTGTGCAGCTTGAGCAGCTTGTGCAGCTTGTGCAACTTGTGTAGCTCATTGTTGTTGTTGCAACAAAGCTTGGGCTTGTGCTGCTTGTTGTGCTTCTTGTTGTTGTAGTGATGTTTGAGCTTGATTTTGCTGTGAAGCTTGAGAAGCGTGCATGGCTATAGGCGCTTGCTAAATTGTTTGATATTGTTGGAGCAATTGTTGGTATGCTTTGAATGCAGTGTTGTAATGGCTTACTTGGCTTGGTCGCAATGGTGGTGGTGGTGGGATCAGAATTGTGTTGGATGGAGTGGTGGGAGTTTGAGATGCGCTTAGAGCGATGGTGGTGGTGGGAGGTTGCAATGTAAGGGGTGTGATGGGGGTAGTGGAAGTTTGAGGTATAGTGGATGTAGTGGTTGGAGTGAATGTGGTGATAGGTGCGTTTGGGATGGGTGAAGTGATAGGAATGGTGGGACTAGGTGAAGTGATAGGAATGGTAGAGATGAGTGAAATAGTGGGTCTTTGAGAGACCGTATTTTGATTAGCTATCATGCATTGGTTTGATGTGGATGGTGTGTTTGAAAGATGTGATGTACCCCCTTGGTTGGATGAATTGATTTGGATGGGGCGATTTATGTTAGGGAAAGGTGGAAGTTTAGGTAAAGGGGAGATCCCTAAACCAAAATATGGTGTTGACGTGGTGGGAGGTGTGAATGGTTTGAATGGTGGAAAATTTTCTTGTGCAAATGAAGAGACAAATCCGTAAGGTCTCTCTATTTCGGATGAGCTTGCTTGTACCAAAGGTCTAGACACTTGTGTGTCAAGGGAAAATGATGAGGTGGTATGGTAAGGAACCTCAGATGTATTGATAAATCCAAGTGGGTTGTAAAGTGCATTTTGATACGTGTTGAAGAGGGTATCATCCTCGTTGATAGTAGGTTCTATGGTGGTAATGGAAGTGGTCGATTATGGAAGGGTGTTTTGGTCATTTGGTACAAGAAGTCAATCCTCAACAGTGTTGAGAATTGATGGATTTATTTTAGTCATTGCGCGAAGAAAATTTTGTATTTTTGGTTGTTTGATCATCTCAAGAACTTCTTCCTCGCTTAGTTCTGTTGGTGTGATGTCTTCCACCAAGACCTCTTTTTGTGGATCGTGTGCAGTGATAGTGAGGTCTGGATGTGGTGTGTTTTGGATTTCTGGAATGTTTTGGCTTAGATCACTTGTGGTTGATGTTTCTTGATTTAACTCCATGTTCCTCTTGTGTTGTGATCTTGTTTGAACCATAAAAGAGCAAACTAGGATGTGTAAAAGATCAAAGATGTGAAGATGAAAGGTGTATGATATATGGATGAGAATGGAAGTTTTGAATTTGTATTGAAAATCTTGATGTGATGCTAGGTACTTTGGGTTTGCTTTGATTGATGTTTGTTTGATGTTTAGACTTTGAATTCTATCTTTTGAATGTTGATGTTTGAGCAAGAGATATCCCCAAGATGTTTGGATGATGATCTAAAAAAGATAACTAATGCTCATAAAGGATAATTTGATTTAGGAGTGAGAATAGGATGTGTCTACTCACAAGCTAACCAAAAGATAATCCAAATTAGTGATGGGAGAAGGATGCATCTATCCACCATTAATTTGAACAAAGTGATAATTCAACTAAGCATGTGCAAAAGGATTCATTCACACACACTTGAGTTGAACAAGTTTGATGTTGATGTTTGAAGAATTCAAAGTCTCATGTTTGAAAAGTTTTGATGTCTACCAAAGGAGCCTAGCATAGTTGTGTCAAGATTTTCTCAAAATGTTGGTGAGATATTTATGGTTGATGATGTTTTTGATGGATGAATGTTTGTTTTGATCTTAGAATGACCCTAGTTTAGACTTTTGTTTAACGAGACCAAGGTATTGAAGAACCTGTTATGCCCTAAGCAAGGTACCCAAACTCTTGAAACAATCTTGGATTCCGTGTGTAGTAAAATGAATACAAAGTGGGGTTGTCTCTTCAAGCATGTCTATAGAAATCAGCCAACAACTTTTCTCTAAAATCATATAACCTTTCGAGTCTTTGTTGATTTTGTTTTGGGCTAAGTTTCTTTTTCTTGGGTTTTTGTATCTTGACCTTGTGAGAAATCATTGAAAAGACATGTGTGGGGCTCAATTGTTTATCTTTGCTTTTAATGACTTCTTTTTACCAAATACACTTTCTTGATTATGTTTCAAACTAAATATGTCCTATGTCAAAATTCCTTTTCTTCCCACAAAGTGTTGTGTGGGAGTTCCAAGAAATTGAGGCAAAGGGATTTCCTAGGTTAACCCTAGTTAGAGCAAATGACGATATAAATTCAAGTGCTAAGAAACCTCTAAGGACATAATCCCAAGGGCAAGCAACAACACTTAAATTTGTCAAAAGGTATTTGCTCTATCAAAAGGGGTTCGAAATTTGCATGATCATGTTTAAGTGTTTTTTTTCCAATGTTTACGAAGAAACATGTGTTTTTGTAACCCAAAAGCATGTATAATCCTATGGATGTGATAGACAATGTTTGTTGAGTCCCCACTTGGACAAGTCCAGCTATGCCTACTTTTAGTTGATGGTTAGATACTTGACCCCACTAGCTCCCCTCCACGACACTCACTTATATGGGGCAGCCAAGCACCAACACCCATGAAACTCCCATGGCATGCTTTCCATCTCTACTAAAGCCGTAAAATTGTGGGGCAGCTTCAGAATGACCGTTCTTGCACCAACAAACAGATAGGATTTTGGCCTTTTCTACACAAGGGTTTTAATAAGGACTTTCCATTCGTAGGAGTTGACCCAATGTGGCAAGAGTCCCCTTTCAGATCCATCTTGTCGGAGTCAACCACGTGATATTGGCGTTTCTTCCAATATCCACATTTATATTCCGGCTGGAAATACTCTTGGCTTTAGAGTGTTACCGGTTAAGTCATTCCCTTGGGTGAGTACTTTTTCCCCAAGGCAGGCCCTCTAGGATAAACAAAAGTGAATGAAGAACAATATTCGTAACTCAATCAATCCTTGTAGGCAACAAGGAGAGAGAATATACGCAATAAAGCCCCCACTCACACTCGCACAATAGTTTGTTCAATTTTAAGCCCAAATCGAAGTGTGGAGGTGATTGTTTTATCTCAACCGAAAGTCATGGAAAAGACCTTTTGACTCTCAAGATCACTATAAAGCACAAGAGAAGCACATACATCCTTTTCCAATGGCTTTATTCTAAGTAAGCCTTCACAAAAAAATAAAGCTACACTTGTTCTTTTTAAACCCTCAAAGCAATGTGTGAGTTCATTTTAGAGCACCAAATCACAAGTGAAAAGATATTTGTTCAATTGTTTAATCCATAAACGAAATCCAGTAAGTTGTTGATCCTAAGGTTCTTTTTAATCCTTTTGTAGGAAATAAACAAAAAGAATCCTTTTTAAACCCAAATGAAAGCTAGTGTTCTAAAGAAAGAAAAGGATGACAAATTCTTGAAGAAGTGTTAAACAAACACTTAAGTGTTAAAAAATACTTTGATTAGACAAAATATCATCCCCATGCTCCTCTTTCTTTTGATTTCGATTTCCAACCTACAAAAGTGATCAAAATGTTATATGAGATCAAAAAAACAAAAGGATATAGGGGTTAGAAGAATCATTAACCAAAACACCCTAAAATTTAGCCAAGTTATCATGTGTTTTTACTTTAGATGCAAATTTTAAAATTTTAACTAATTAATAGTTAAGAAACACCTACACCATTGGATAGCTTACAAAATTCTACCCTATTTCAAAAAAAAAGGCATCAAAAAATACCTTCGTATGACCAAGATATGGTCATTTTAAAACTGACTCATGGGCGCTAAAACAGTGATCATAGGCGCTATAACAGTGATCATGGGCGCTAAAAGAATGATCATGGGTGCTAAAAGAATGATCATGGGTGCTATAACAGTGATTATGGGCACTATAACAGTGATTACGGGAGCTATAACAGTGATTATGGGAGCTATAATAGTGATTATGGGCGCCATAACAGTGATTACGGGCGCTATAATAGTGATTATAGGCGTTATAAGAACATTAAAGAGCGCTACAAGAACTGTAAAGAGCGTTAAAATGATAAATTTAAAAAAAAAACGTGTTAGATTTGTAATTCCTGCCCTCCTTCTAGCCCCAATATGTGAACCCCAATTCGAAGTGCCTACAAAAACACAACAAACAATGTTAGAGAGTCATCTTGTAAGCATGAACAAGGATTCCCCATGAAATCCATTCACAAAGCTAAAAATAGGAAATAAAACAAAGAAAATAATGAAAAACATAATGGAAATATGAAATCCTAATTTAGCATGCAAACACTTGATCCCATGGGGGAGTTGGTGCAAATAGGTGTGTGGAGATTTTCCCTTTCCCAACTCCTTGAATGCAAATGTTGATTGAAGATGATTGATCCACTTGATAAGTCCCTCAATGAGCTCCAAAATCTATAATAAACTAGTTAAGAAGATGGATGGAATTTGAGAGATATTTGTGCATAATAACTTTGCATAATTGTGGATGATCAAATGCATGGTGAAACATTCTATTTATAGAATGTTGAAATGGAAACAAAGCCAAAATAGAGCAATGTGGGATAAAGATTTGGCCAATGGAAAAATGCCACTTGTCCAAATGTGATTGGGTGAGGAATGTGCAAGTTTTGACAAATGTGCCAATAAATGCATTTTTTGAATTTGAAATTTTAGAAAAGACATGTAAGAGGGGGAAAGAAAATTGCATTAAATGCCCCTTGGCTCAAGCCAAGGACATGTAAGAAGAAGTAAATGTCGTGTTGGAAGGACTTGTAAGAGAGAGTAAATGACATGTTGGAAGGACATGCCATTCAAATTTTGAATTTGAAATAGAAGAATGTTCCTCCAAAAGATGCTTTGTTGAGGGAAAATGAAGATTTAATAAATCAATAATTTGATTTATTTGTGCAAGTGGGAAAAGCTAGAGGATTTTGAAGATTAGATTAGATTTAATCAATATTTGATCAATTTAATGAAGATTAGGAAGTTTGACTTATTTTGACTTAGATTTTTGGATTAATTTAAATCAAACAAGAGAGGAAATGATTTAATGAGATTAATTAAATAAATATGTTTTGATTATTTAATTAAAGAGATTGAAGTAAGATTAAATTAAATAAGATTTTAATTTATTCAATTTAATAGATAGACTTTAGAGATTTAATTAAATAAAATTAATTATTTAATTAAATGAGATGGAGAATGATTTAAGAGACTTAATTAAACACATGATTTGTTTAATTAAGAGAAGAAAACAAATGAATTTAATCAAATAAAGATATTCAATTAAATGGTTAGGTTGGGGAATGATTTAGGATGAAATGATGTCGGTAGTCAAACTTAGATGCACAATGTCAACTTGTACATTTTGCGTGTCTACAAGTGCAGCTGGGGATTTACACACGATGCCTGTTTGCCAGGTTTTCATCATGGTACTTATCCAAGGAAATTTTTTTCCAAGTTCTCACCATTGGATGGATTATTTCTCTTTACTATTTTATTTTTGTGATTTTTGTGATTTTTTTACTTTTTTGGATTTTTTGACTTTTTTTGAATTTTTTGACTTTTTGGATTTTTGACATTTTGGATAGCATGCAGAAGGAGATGGATAAGGATAGGGAGGTGAATAAGTGGATTTAAAAGACATGAAATAAGGATATAGATGAAGGACTCAAGCATCAAGTTCTATAGGAGGTATTAAGAGCCCATGTTTGAACCGACTGTTGGATGTTGGTACAACCTTATTAGGATAAATGGATTACACAAGAGGGTGAATTAGAGGGATTTGATGGGGGAGATATGTGGGGTAATGGATGGGATGTTGGAAATGGTATGGATAGAATGATGTGGTGGATGTTTGATGGGGTGATGAGTTCAGGACCAAGATTGACACATATGGTGATGAATGTGAAATGATAAGAGGATTAATGGATGGAGAATGCAGGGATAATGGAGGAGATGGGATAGTGAAATTTGGGATGTAAGGACCCAAAATAGATTTAGGAGATGGAGGAAGTGTATGATTGGCTTTCGGATTAGCAACTTTGGATGTGGTTACAGATTTTTCATTTGAAGGAATGGCATCTTTTTTCTTTGGGATCCACATGGTTTTGATCTTTTCTTTGGTGGACCTTTGTGGGCTATAGATTTGATTTTGATTTTGGATTTTATTTTTCTTTTCTTCAACATGTCATTTAGAGGGGACATGAGGAGCTTTAGATTCATATGGATGTTTGGATTTTTGTATTTTTACTTTAGCATCCAAAGTGATTTTAGTAGCAATGAGATTGGTGCAAGGATATGGATGATGTAGAGCAATGGAAGTAAAATTATGAGGATTACGTGTAGATGGAGAATGTGTAGGTATGTGCCTTTGTTGATCCTGATTAGGGGATATGTGAGAGAGATGTTTATGATGGATGACATGGATAGGTGTTGGATGGATGAAAGGATGAGATGGAGGAGTTGATTTTGGGATATACGGACCCAAAGAAGATGGAGTGGGTGGAGGGACATAAGAACCCAAGATGGATGGAGTAGATGAAGGATGTGAGATGGTGGATGGAGGGATGTAAGGACCCAAAATGGATGGAGTAGATGAAGGAGGAATATAGTTAGTTGTTTTGAGGTGATAAGTTGAAGGAGGGATGGAAGCATATGATCTAGTGGAGCGATGGGAAGAGCCGAAATTTCTTTTGGAAAAGGCTCGTTGAGGACGTCTAGAGGTTGTATCAACATCTTTAGTTTGTGAGTCTTGGGAAATAGGTCCAAGACCTTGCATGCAAACTTGTTCTTTGACTTGGATGGGCTCTAAAATACCTTGCTCATGAAGGCCTAGAACTTTTCCTTGATAGTTCATTTTCTTGAGCATGCGATCCATGATAGGATTTTTGTTATTCTGAAAACATGATGTGAGTCCATTATTAGGTGGAGGATGATGGGTGGTATATACACTATGTTTTTCTTCTGCAAGGAGACCACCATGGAAGAATGTGAGAGTACCAAGGGGATATGTAAGCGGTGTGGGGATAAAAGTTTTGGGCGATGATGGGGGATCATGAGAGGGAGATGATGGGATAGCAACATTTGGATGGGTGGTATCAGGAGAGGGATTAGGGGATATGATAGGATCTGGATTTGTGGTAGCAGGCTCATGCGATGGATGGAGATGGAGATGGAGCAGTGGAATATTGAATGACAAGGGGATCATGGAATGGAATGGATGGGGGACTATGATCTTGAGGTGGAACTAGATGGGATGGTAGGATCTTGATCTGGAGAAGGGGATATGTTGGCATGCTTTGGATCAGGCTCTTGGCATGACTCATCATGTGCGAGAGGCATGATAATGGAGTCTTGGTGGGACTCTTTAAGTGGGGAAAATGGAGGGATGGAGGATTCAAAACATTCATGGGAATGGATTTTAGTGGATTGGATTTGGGTGTCATTGATGGGTTCGACGACTCTCGGAGTAGGAGGTGGGTGTTCAGTGGATTCAGTAGATGTGATGGTAGGATATGGGGGCTCATTGGATTCAGAGGATGTGATGGTTTCGATGGTTTGAGTGGTGCTAGGGGTGGTATCATCAATGATAGGTGTTGGGTGGAGAAGGGTCTCATCACTAATGAACGTGGATGATGGGTTGGGATGGCATGATTCCACAACTTCAAGGTGTGGAGTGGGGGATGTCTTCTTTTCTATAAGTCCTTGGAGAACCTCTAGAGTGAGAAACTTGAATACTCTAGGCTGAGATGGCATGGTAGGAGTGGATGAGGGATTATGGATTGGTAGGCTAGGATTAGATGGGGGAATGGAATTGGATGCAAGATTGGGAATAGATGGGGGATTAAGATTAGATGAAGGGTTAAGATAGGGGTATTGGAATGGTGAATTAAGACACAAGGATGCAGGTGGTGGATTGTAGTAAGGGTATTGGGATGGTGGATTAGGATGGGAGGATTGAGATGGTGGATTGAGATAGGGAAATGTGGATGTCAGATTAGGATAAGAAGATGTGGATGTTAGATTAGGATAAGTTGATGTGGATGTTGGATTAGGATAGGAAGGTGTGAATGGAGGATTAGGGTGAGTAGATTGGTATCAAAGATTAGGGTAGTGGGTATATGTGGATGAAGGATTGAGATAGGAGGATGTGGATGAGGGATTAGGATAGGGGTATTGTGATGGTAGACTAGGATAAGAGGATGATGTAGATGAAGGATATGATGGATATGATGGATATCCCTTGTCAAAGGTAGCATAAGGAGCATGATTAGGCATGGATGAAGACAATAAAATAACTCAAAGGGGTGATTGGATTTTGGAAAGCGGGTGGAGAAAAATTACTAACAATGATAGTGTCAAGGGGATCTATGTCATATTATTCTTGATTGACAAGACTTCTGTTATCGTTGTTGACGTAATTATGTTTTCCCTTGACTACTATTGATGGAGGATAAGGCTTCATGATGATGAAAGGATAAAGAGGATGGATCAAAAATTTTGGATGGAAATGGACTAAAGCTCAAATCGGGATTTAGGTTAAGCTCAGATAGGGATTGGATTAAAGCTCAGATTAGGATGATTGGATGATGCAATGGGATTGATTCTAACGATCGGATTTGATTATCAAAGGATGATTACGACACTGAATCTACTTCGAGTTGAAAGTAGATGGATTGGGTCGAAGGTGATTGGATTGGATTGGACAAGATCGATCGATGATTGATAAAATCGATTGATGGATCAGATAGGATGACGAAAGGGACTGTAAACCCTGTTCAAAGATTATCCTAGGTGACTTAGGATGTTGATTGATCGAATTAAAGGATAAAAGGATGATTGCGGCACTGAATCCACTTTGAGATTGAAAATGGATTGATTGGGTCAACGATGATGATTGAATGACTCAGGAAAAATGACAATCCTAAGTAGATGTTGATGATAACGATTAGATCAAACACTTAGGTCAATTTAGATAATAACCAGAGGCGAAGTTCAAGGGATTTGGATGGGGAAAGCGATGATTTGATTAGAGGAATGGATGATAAAAATGGATGAATGAATACTCAAAATGAGTAAACGATTGATTGGAATGGATGAATTACTACTCAGAATGAGTAAATGATTGCTCACAACGGATGAATGATTCTCAGAATGAGAAGATGAAGGTTTCGAATAGATGAAAGATTACTCGAAACGAGTAAATGATTGGTCAGGACTGAATGAATGAATGCTCAAATTGGGAGAATGACTCTTAGAATGGATGGAAGGATGGATAGGACAAAATTTTAGATGGAGTGAGGGATCTTAAGATTTTTTTCGATATCCAAAGATCTTGACTGCAGATGGACTAAAGCTCAAATTAGGATTTTGGTTAAGCTCAGATTGGGATTAGATTAAAGCTCAGATTAGGATTGGATTGAAGCCTATATTAGAATGATTGGAGGATGTGATAGAACTGATTCTACACCAAGTTCTGGGGTTTAAAGGAAGTAAG
>VDFB02016324.1:0-25668 GCA_007258455.2 Sequoia sempervirens
TCACATGCAAAAACCCTAGTAAATTTGGAGTAATGAATCTGATTGCCAAAGGGATGGTGTCTTTGGGGCTGATTTAGGGAGATCTCCACATTATCTAATTCTGAGGGAAATACATCATTTTATTTTATTTTTTTAATTAAAAGAAATCATTCTAAACCCTATATAGGGATACATTGATACTTCCAAAAGCCTGCGAAGGAATTTCAGATTATGCAAATATATGTCAAGTAACATTCATAAGGTTTAGAAAATCTTGATCACTCTCTAGAATAGCCCATTAAACATGAGTTGTGTTTGAATGCACTATATAATTGATATAACACAACCACTCGCATATCAACCGAGTTATAGGCTCTTATTGTAGCAAGAGGTAATCACTCTTCGATCATGCTATAATTACATCCTATTATGTTAAACTTGAGACAACCCTTTAATGCACCCAATGATGATTAATACACCTACATTATACAACCCGAATTAACTACATTATATGAGTGCTCCATCACACAAAATAGCCACATTAAACTTGGGTCATACATGAATGCATCCTGTATTTGTTATAGCACAACCATGCCACATGACCAATAGAGCTATGGATCACATAATTATAGTCACAAGAATATGTTCCTTGGTTGTGATCTTATGGTGATTCCACACAACAAAATCTGGACATGAAATTCTCAAAACCCTTAACCTCTACAAATGAAATATGATGAGATATTGCTTTAAAATATGATTTTCAAACCTGGAACTACAAATCTGACTTCACAACTGAATTCTGCAAAAAGACAATGACTACCCTCAACCTGGTGATATCTTCTTGAATTTTTTTTGATTTTTCCCAAGAAAATCGTCCGTAGTTCTCCACAAACTGTCTCAAGTAGAGCAAAACACTGTCGCAATACATCAAGCGCGAACTCACTTTTCTTTATGTCGGCCACAATTTGATTTTTTTAATTTTTCATGTTTGTCAAACATTCGATGAAAATAATAGCCGACATTTCGACGAACACCAGGTTTGTCGATATTTCAACGGACATCGTGGATAAACTTTCGAAACAATTGGAAATTACACATCAAATTTTACAAGCACCCAACGAACATCGAATTTTACACATTTTGTCAGGCAGTTTCATCGTATTTTGCAGTCAAATGCATTAGTGATTGTACATGGAAAGAATTTTTTTGTTTCTAGATGAAGGAATTCTAGGATTTTCCATGTACTAGAAATTCTTATTCCTTTTGATTCCCTAAACTACTATGCATGGAGAAAAAATATTTTAAAATGTTTGGAAAGAGTTTTCCATGCACTGGCAACCCTTAATCCTCTATCTTTCAAGAGAAAAAATTCTTCAAGAATTGTCCATGTATAGGAAACTCTTGTTCTTCACCAGACATGTTTTGTAAGTAATATGAGTCTTATCCTCTTTTTCTAGTGACAACAAATGACCCTACCACAAGGCTTCAAATTTTCCATGATTTCCCTTCTCCTGACACGTAGCATTCCACATCAACACAAAATCATTCTCCTCAAATTTTCTATCTTTAGATTTCCTATCAAACATATATTTCATCTGTGACTATAACTTCACATTTTGGTTTTGAGCCATTCTCCTTATCTCATCAAGTTCTGCAAGCTGCTCCATTCTTTCCTCCATTGGTTCTAGAATGTCTACATCTTCTTGAATGATAAAATTGTAAACTAGTAACAAATTTTACAATGGAATCCTGGCTTGTGTACCGTATACAAATTCAAAGGGAGATTTTCCAATTGCATTCTTTGTAGCAATCCTACTTTCCCATACAACCATCCTTAACTTTGAGTCTCATGCTTCTTTTTTTTCCATCCAACATCCATCTTATGATCTTCAAGAGAATTTTATTGCTAGATTCTTCCTAGCCATTTGCTTGTGGGTGGTAAGGGGTTTCATAAGAGGTAGTAATTCCATGTGTATTGCAGAAATTTCTAAAGTCATCAGACCTGAAACACATCCCGTTGTCTGTAATCAATCTTACTAGTGTACCAAACCTGTTGATGATGTTCTCCATTAAGAAATTGATTCTAATTTACTTGTTGCTTGCTTGGTTGGGACTTCCTCTACCCATTTATTAAAATAATCAGTGGCTACCAAAATCCACTTGTGCCCTCCACTAGATTTTTCATGTATGTCCCCAATAAAGTCAATTCCCCATTGATGAAACAAGTCTTCTAATTGCAACGACCTAAGTGGCAAGGCTCCCTGATATTTCATTTTCCCTGAGAACTTATGGTAAGCTTCACATCTTCTTGCATATGAAAAGGAATATTTAAATATCTTAGGCTAGTAATAGCCTAATCTGATAATCTTGTGTGCAGTCGCTTTACTAGAGTAGTGACCTCCACACACTCCTTCATGCAACTCCCTCAAGACATATTCAGCTTGTGATTCATCTAGACACAATAATAACATCCCATCCTTGTTTTTCTAAAACAAATCACGATCTATGAACACATACTTAGATGCTTGTAGCTCCAAAGTTCTCCTTTGGTTATCATTCAATCCTTCAGGGTACTTCATGTGTCTGAGGTAATAGACAATATTAGTGTACCAAGAAGTATGTTCAATGCTTGCAGTTGCATTCTCCTCACTATCTATATTGCATATTTTATTTGCTTCAATGTTTGTCTCTGCCATCAGCTTGGCCAAACCTTGTCCCCTCACTAATTTAGTAATTTGAATCTCCATATTGAATTCTTGGATCTTATTAATCCATCTGTATCTCTTCCCTATTACTTCTGTTTGTACCAAAATATCTTTCATAGCTGCATGTGGAACATAGGAAATCACTTTGGCTCCAACAAGATATGGTCTAAAAGCCTTTGTTGCTTTGAATATTGCAAAAGCTTTGTTTTCCATAATGTCATACTTCAACTCTGGCCCCTACAGTGACTTGTTGAAAAAGGATACAGGCTGCTCATGACCCTCATCATTCTTTTGTAGCATGACAACTGCTATAGTATGGAATGAGGAAAATAAAAATATTTGAAAAGGTTTGGAAAAATCAGGAGACTTTAGGATAGGTCGTTCTTTGATGGTTTTTTTTATATATATAAAAGCTTCTAAGGCTTATGTAGTCTAGTCTATCTTTTCTCCCTCTCTTAGCATTTTAGATATGGGTTTAACAATCTCAGCAAAGTTGGACACAAATCTCCTAACAAAGTTAATCTACCCAAACAATGATTGAATGGCCTTGACAGTATTAGGAATGGGGATTGTATCTATGGCTTCTACCCTTTTAGGGTATATTCTAATTCCCTCTTTTGACACAATATTCCCTAAGAGTTTACCCTCTATAACAACAAAATGATATTTTTTAGGATTTAGTCTAATACCGTACTCCACAGAATTTTTCAATATCTTCTCCAAGTGTTACACATGATCTTCATCCCTCTTTGAATAAGCAATAATATCATCTTCATATACTACAATTATAGCATTGATTAGATCTGTGAACGCCATGTCCATGGCCCTTTGGAAGGTTTCCCTTGCATTTGTGAGACAGAATGGCATTCTCACATAAACATATGTCCCCCATGGGGTGGTAAAAGTTGTCTTGTACTACTCAGATTCCGTAACTTTTGCTTGATTGTAGCAAGAAAATCAATCCATCATTGACAATAACTCATATCTTGTCACTTTATGTAATATAACTTCCATATTAGGGAGAGGGTAATTATCCTTGAGGGAGGCAACATTTAGATTCCTAAAGTCCAAACACAATCTAATATCCCCATTTGTATTTCTTACTAGAACCAAGTGTGAGACCCATGTTGAATGTCTAATAGGCTTGATAATGCCCCCATCTTTGATTTTTCCCAATTCTTCCTGTATTTTTAGTTCCAGAGTTGGGTTGATAGGCCTCTACTTTTGTTTGAATGGTTTTGCATCTGGTTTTAGTGGGATCTCATGTTGAAATAAGTCCTCCCTATATGCCTTGAGATCCTTATAGGACCATGCAAACACATACTTGTATTTTCTCACCAATGCAATCATCATTCTCCCAATTGTTGGACTTTTTTCTTTTCCAATATATACCTTTTTCAGTGCTAACTTAGTCCCTAAATTGGTTTCTCCAATATCCTCCCTTTTGACTAGTGTTTTCTTTACAAAGGATCAATCATTTCTATCATACACTCTTTCCAATGCCACAAGCCCTTTGGGAAGCTTGTTAGTTTTAAGTTACAAGAACTCTTTCCCAAATACAATTTGCTTTCCATCTTCCTCCACAAAAGCATTGAAGTAAATCTCATGAGCCTCATACTGATCTAAGCAGTGAAGAAATTTTAGGAGGTCAGTATCATCATTGAAAACTTTCCAGCTATATATGTTTTCAGGGATAGTAGGTCTTTTTTTAAATTCAATTTGAGATACTCCAGCTAGTGTAATATCATCTCTTCTTAGTGCTACATTAGCTAAAAAATATTCCATTATATTTTTTGACTTGTCTATCCACTCAATGGAGAAAGCATCAAATAATTCAATTGTATCTAATACAACATTCCTATATTGCTTTAGTCTTTTGTGTTTTGCAACATATTTTGACTTAAATTGTAAAACAACTAGCTCAAAATCTCCTAGAATAGCTAGCAATTTGATCTTATGTTTAACAGCCATGTTTAAACCAGATAACAAGCTTCATATTATGCTATATTGGCGGTACATTCAAATTCTAGTAGAACTGAATATTTGAATGTAGTCCCCTCTAGTGAAATAGAGACTATCCCTGCTCCATTGCCCTCTTGGCTACATGCCCCATCGAAATACATCTTCTAGACACCATCATGATTTTTGGAAACATGTTTTTCAATTGGGTCACTATTGACTAGTTCTGGCTGAACTAATTCTATCCTAAGACTCCTGAAATCTACATCACAAAAACAATTTAATTTATCTTGAGGCACATAGTCTACAATTTGACTCATCCTTGGCTCCCTATACAACTTGGCTTCTTGACCATTAATTTTTATTGTTGCATAAGATAGGTCAAATTGCACATTTCCTCCAACTATTGTCATCCATTGCCTTGATAGAAGCATTACAAACTGAGGAGTATCAATCATAGTTGTATCTATATCATAGGTTGCTTGAGGATAAGTAGCCAATTTTACTTCAACATCCTTCATAACACCCACTACTAGAATAGGTTTGTTGTCCATTTCATAACATTTTCCACCATTAGTATCTATCCACATGCCAAGTTGTTTCTTGACTCCAATTGGCATAATGTTGATGGCAACACTAGAGTCTATCATACAATTCCTCACCAGCTTGTTATTTATGAGTAATGTAGTGAAAAAAGCATCAACTTGTGGGGGATTTATTAATGCATCACCTAGGCAAACCTCTGGGAAATTTACCTTTTCTTGCTTAGTAACAATCTTGGTGGCTACCTTATTCTCAATATATATATATATATATATATATTTATCATTCCCATTAGATATCAATTGGATAGAACTATCCCTATACTCCTTAATTTTCATCATTTCAAGCAATGGGACAAACATTTTTACCTAAGATAAAGCCTGAGTGAAATCAAAAGAAAAACCTTATGTTTTGATCAACTTCTTCTGCTCCAATGTTTCTCCTTTGTTTTCCTCCTTTTCATTTTTACTTGTTTTATCAATCTTCTATTTTTCTTTGTGTAATTCTTTACTTTCTACTTTCTAGACAAGATTTATTCCTCTTTATCATGGTTTTTTTTTTTTTATCTTCTTGAAAGCTCCTTGTGTTATTTATTTATCTTTCATGAATATTCCTCTTGGAACACCTTCCTTTTAATTCACTATTCTATTTCTTAGCCAATACTTGCTTTTCTCTTGTTCAACTATAGCAATGGTTAGCCTTTTAATTTCCTCTTTCATTGGTCTCCTTAAATTACATTGAGGAGGTGTACCAGTAGGGCATTGTCCTTCATTATTTTCTTCAGAATCAGAAAAGACTAGCTATTCTATCATATGGATATTGCATTTTTGGTTTGCAACATCATATTCATAACCTTCCTCCTCTGAAGATGAATACCTTTGTTCAATGGGGTGAATGGTGTGAGAGGTTAAATAAATTGTGTGACCATCTCCTCCATTACCTACTAATACGTCTTATTCTTGTATTTTCTAAGCTACAATACAGTGATATGGAGAATGCGGAGCGTTACAAATTCTAGACCAAAGATTATTGTTAGCCATATATGTTGCTTTCTTTTTTAAAGGGTCAGGAGTTTCTTTACTTCTAGGTTTATCCATCATAGGCTTTCCATCTTTCTAGTTTGTATTATAAGGCATGTCATGTAGCTTCCGCCTTTCATTTTTGTATGTGTTCTCCTACCTATACTAAGGATTATTAATTCATTGAGGGACCCTAGGATTGTCTCTCTTACTGACGATCCTAGAAATCTTTCTATTATTTTTAATGGTTAATGCTATTTTCTGAGCTTTAGCTAAATCTCTGGGGCACCTATTTCTAACTTCATATCCTATTTTTGAATCAAATGCTTTTAGATAAATACTCAATGAGCATACAATATTTGCCAATTTTTACCCAGGCGGTATCTTATTTTTTAATTTGTTGAACCTTCGATTGAAGTCATAATTAAACTCATTTTTATGTTTCTAGATGGTTACTAATTCATGGAAGGAAAAATTTAGTGCACATTTGTTCCCATACTGTTCAAGAAATCAATCCTAAAATTCTTGAATGGAATCAATAGAGGTTGTTGGTAAGTTGTTAAACCAATCCCTGGCTTCCTCATTAAATGACATCATAAACAACCTCATCTGTATATCTTCATACTGCATTTCCAGATCTTGAATAAAAGCATTAAAACTTCTTGTGTTCCTTAAAACTTCTTATGTGTTCCTCAATCGTAATTGCATGACTTCTTATAAATTTTGGGACAAGGCATCTCCAACTATAGTCCATGGGGTAAGGATATAGTTGCTAGGTAAAATTGTTTGATCGTGAATGTATACTGTTGAAGAGGTCGGTTGTGGGGATGCTGATAATGATATAATGGATTGTTGTATTGTGTATGAGGGGGTGGTATATATTGTTGGCCATGAGGTGGTTGAGCATTCAAATGGTGTGATGCATTTTTTGGTGGAACATGTGATTGAATGTATTGATTTCTTATATGATATTTTTGTGCCTCTTGTGGATTTGAATGTCCTATATTATTATTTCCTTACCTATGAGGTGGTATATACTTAGAAAGGCTAGTCGTTTGAGCATTAATTTGAGCTTTCTGTAATTTTAAATCTTGGAGTTATTTTATTGTTTGGAGCCTCATCTATTCATATTCTTCTTTTTATCTTTCCACTTCTTGTCTTTCAAAATCCAAGTGTGCATCGAGTTCCTATTTAGTCATTAATTCATAACCTCCTTTAGGGGCTATATTATTAGCAGGCTTATTTTGATCTCCTTCAGTTCTATGATCATACTCCTATTGATTCTTGACTCTTTCAGCCTCTAGTTCTACATTGAATTCCTCTTGTTTCTAAGGATTTAAATTATAAAAATGATTCATTTTCTCTTCTAGAGTATGACGTTCTCCAACTAAACTATTTTTCCATGTATCATAGCAATCATATGTCTCATAGTGCAGTTTTGACGTTTTGTCCTTATTTTTCATGCACATGTCATCAAGAACTCTATTACCCTTATCATTCTTGTTTGTCCATTTGTTGTTGTCATTCAGACCTCCTTTATATTACGACATTCTACCATGCATGTCAAGTTGATTAATGTGTACTTTGCTTTATCAGAGTCACCACTCATTTTCCTAAAAGTGAGAAAATGTTACAAATTCTCATTCCCAGTGGAGTATGTATAAGATTTTTGACTCTATGACAAAGGCCCTAACTCTGAGTTAATTGTCCAATAGAGTGACCAAACTGTTAGGCCTCAAAAAAATTGATTTGAAACTACAAGAGGTTGCCAAGCTCTTGATACATTTTTGGATAATATACAAGGCCAAATTATAAATTTGAACCTTCTACTCTTTAAGTTCCGCTAGACCTAGGCAGGCACACCTATATGAATGGGGCAGATTTAAATTGTATTTTTATTCCCTAAGCAGTCTATCCACTTATGGTAGTTTGAGAGTGGAGAGATGAAATACTAATTTGGTATAGATTGTATAAGAAATCATAAAGCATAGATCAATAGGTTTAGTTAACATGTAAAAAGTAAAATGAAATCAAACAAAGTGGAGCAATGTGTGAGACTAGAACCTTGTTGGGTATATAGAGTCAAGTAAAGGTTTGAGTTAAGTGACTTCTATTTGGAAGAAACTCTAATTTTTTGGCATATAAATATTTGTTTAGAGCTTGTATAAACATGCAAGACTATTATTATCAAGTTCTTCTTAATGATCCAAATGATACTTGTAAATTAATGTGACTGACTTGAAGGATTTGATCCTTACTTGAAAGAACCAACAAATCATACTAAACAGATGCAACAAATGTGCACTAATAAACTGAATATACACTTGATATATCAATTTAAACAATATAGAATTATCAACCTTGGAGACAACTTAATAATATTTTAAATTGATCCAACAAACAACTGATACCAGAAATACACCACAAAAATTAGATGACTTCCATTGATTCCTCCAAAGTTTTACACATGCATCATAGTCTCTTTAAATGTAAACATTATTAAAATTATCAACTATATACTTCTCCTATTCGCCTATATCGGTTTTGACACTTTAAAATAAATATAAATACATCAAAATTGTGAAAGGAGACATCCCCTCAGAAATGTTTTCTACTTAACAACAGTAATAAAAACTAGAAATTAGACTCTATTTAGCCACAAATGAACTCTTGACAAATGGTCCAAGTAATCCTTTTGCTCATGTGTGTCAGCATCTCCTAGCACATTCTAGATTGATATCTCCATTATTACCATCTTCTCATTCTGCTCACAGGCATCATCCAACATTGAATCTTTTCTTGTTGTCATCTCTAGAATCTTTTGCAACATCAAATCACATTCCTTAATCAACCTGTCCTTTTCTTTTCTTTTTCCTTCACCTTCAAATAGCATTGGTAGTCTCTTTTTCATTACATCAATCAATCCATGTTCATCCCCCTGCAATTCTTCATGGAAGTCTCTATGTTTTCTTATGAAATTGTTAGTAGCATCAATAGCCACATTATTAGGAACATCTCTTCTATTTATTTCTTGGAACTTCTCTTGAATTCTACCATCAATTCTCTTATGTTCTTGATTTGCAATATTATTTTTTGAATGTGTCCCCCAAATTTCTCTCAACCAACTCATCAAATTGGCCCATTTCTTTCTGATTACTACAACAAACATATCATATTTACCCTGAGAATATGCACTTGATCCTTCCCATTGATATTTTCTTTGTGAGCTTTCCCTATGAGTTAGCAGCTTAGTGGATCCTAGTATAATCCCCATCATATCTTTGAAGTGATCATTTTCTCTAAGTAATCTTTCATTATTAGCCTTATACATATCCTTCTCCTTAATTAACATCTGGATCTGGGCCTTACTCAACTTGGAAAATTTGATTCCAATCTCTACCATAGTTATGGGATCAACTTCTCCAACCTTTAATGTCATAACATGCCCAAAATATTTTTTATTATCAATTACAATAGATTTCTTGTGTGGCAGATACAAGGCCAATATCACGAGTGATCCTTCATCTAGATTATACTTGGATCCTGCATATATCTTTGTTACCCCTTCAGGGCTAAGCTTATGTGTGGTATTATTATTCTTGAAGAAGCTATCAAAAACCAAAGAAAAATTTAAATCTAACCTAGGGAAAATAATAACACCCGCAACTTCCAATAGTTTTCTTCGTTTCTCGAGGGTCATGTCTTCCATTTCTTTCTCCACACTTAAATTTAAACTATTCAATAATTTCCCTTCATTACTTGGTGTTATATTTTCAAAACACTCCCTTATTGATTTTCCTTTTTGCTTGTATAAGAAAGCTTTAAATTTTTAAGTTTTGACAAATTCATTATCAACCACAAATGATTTTTATGCCATCTACCTTGTATATGTATTTGAACTCTCTTCAGCATCTAGTTCCCTAGGAGGACATTTGTAATCTTGGGTTATGAATCTAGAAATTTTATCAACTGTGCTATGAGGCCTATCATCACCAGATGTCTCTTCCCCAGAAGAAAATAGTTTTGGATTTGGAAATCCTCTATTGTATTCATCAACAACCCTTTCTCCTTCCTCCTCCTCCATATTCCTGATCAGATCATTATATTGATAGGGTATATGATCAAACCCACCCAAGTTCATTTTATTCCTAGCAAAGTGGATGTACCCCTTTGGATCAAATCCCTTTCGTGGTGGACCTTTCTTCATATTGTATTGTAATAGTTTATTTAGAACCATATCATACCCATCCCTTGATAACATAGTAAAATCACCAAAGCATAGTGTGTTGGGCATAAATGCCTATTTTCCAAAAGAACTTAGGATCATGACATCTGAATAATCCAACTGACTAGCAATCTCCAAGTAAGCAATCTTGTCAAGTATTGTTTTGGGAAAGATAAAATGTGTATCTTCAAATCAATATATTCTAATCATAATTGTACCTTTTAAACAATACCAGTCTCCCCAATTGTGGTTAACTGGCCCATTGAAGTCCTTGGGTCTAAGAAACCTTTTTATCTCATCAAACAATGAAAATTCACAATGATGGTTATAGAATCTATAGAGTGGTTTTACAAAATACTATTCAAAATGTATAAAACAAGAATTGGAAAATCTATTGTCCTAGATGGCAGTATAGAGCTAAAGTGGTAATAATCTTACTTCCCTATCCAACTATGAAAATCTTAACTTCTGAGGCCACAACCTCAAATCTTTCCCATAGTACAATATTATATGCATAAAGATTGAATAATGCTTCAAATGCAAAACATGAGATCCATTTTTTATTTTCATTAATCTTGCATCAAGCCCTTTCACAATATGTGAGGCATAGTCAAAAGGTCTAGAATTATGGCACTGAACATCCGTTGCAACTAGCATTGTGACAATTGACATGTACTTAGGGGCCTCCATCCCTAATACTTGGCATGCTAAAAAATATGTGTATTTTAGGTATGGTTCAAATAAGTGAACATGAAATGGGGAGCCATCACTATCTTCCAATGGAATTAAGTTTCCATCCTTCTTTAGTCTATTCAATGGTAACCTCCAACCCTTGTATATGGTGTCCATTCTCCAGAACTCTCTCTCTAGATCTTCATGTACAATTTTTTCATCACACCCCTTCCAGGTTAAACACTTCACAGATTACAGTCTCAAATATATGTATGAATGGTTTTCCTGATGGATCAAAAATAGCTTTGAGCTTTGGTTCATAATGAGAAACTAACACTTTTACCAATTCTATGTCCAAAAACACATTTGGGAAGACCAATTTTGCTAGGTTAAATTTCCATGGATTACACACCGGTTCATACTAATTCCTTCAGTGGTAATAAAAAATGAACAACTCATATCCCCTAATCAGGGTTCATATATCACCTATGTGCTTGCATTTATCCTCCAATTTCTCCACCTCTACCCTAAGCTACATAGAGCGCCTAGCTTTAGGTCCTAAGATAGGAAATTGGTCAAATAGGCCTTGGTTTAGTTTCTTATCAGCTACTCCTGGCTCATTTTTCAGTTTCAATTTTTTTCTTTTTTCATTTCGAGTGACTACTCTCACCCTGTCTCTTGCCTTTTGTTTTATCTGAGCTCATACCTTCCTTTATGTTTCTTTAAAATCGTAGAATTAGAAAATGAAATTGCAAAGAACTCACAAGATTTGTTTGAAGTCCTCCATCTACAAAGTTCTTTGGCCTTTCATCTGCTCTCCCATTTCTCCTGCTATAAATTCTGAAAAAAATATCCTTCAGTTATTGTTCTTCAATTTAGGAAATTATCTACTTCATTGTGTGTTCCCGCCACCATTAATGTTTTAGCTCTGAGCATGAGTTTGCACATTTTTCAAATTTCTCACTATCACATCAAATGCTTTCCATCCACAAGACAATTCAAAACTTTGGGTGATCCTTTTTATTTGGGTTAAGCCAACGTTCACTGAACAACCTGTTGGTCGGGGATACAATATATTTTTTTCACCAATATCAGACAATTTATCCTTCTGATCCATACTACATAGATATCACCAAGTATCGCCCTGATGAACCTTTTGATCCATTTGTATCTTTATTGGAAAGAGATCATGTATCGTTGAATATTTAGTAGCTTCCCGACATTATAAGTCTCCTTGTTCATTCCTTCGATCTCAAGTATGTCACCAAGACTCTTGCTGATGTAACCCCCATCAGCATGACATGGAGAATTAGGAGTACATTTCAAACTTACCCTAATATAATTTTTCTTGTCGATATGCTTTGTCATGCCTCATTGGTGAGACAAGATGAATTTCTTGTTGATGGTATTTCATCAGTAAGACATATATGCTCGGTCTGACTTATAGATCTCACCCCGATAGTGCTTCTCTTGGTGATGAATTTCTTCATCAGCAAGACTGTGAGTTGTGTCTTTCTGATATGTATCCTCCCAAGTAATCTGATCAGTATAAGAATTTTAACCTCTCACCGATGTGCCTAAAAATCCTACACTGAAATGATATAGCCTGTGAATCAGAGAGACCCGTGTCTTCTCATGTCGATATGAATTATTTGTTTAAATATTTTTTCTTGGAGGGATTTTAAGATATCAGAGGGTCAAAAATAATGTGATCACTAGTAATTATGATATGCAGAGAAAATTACATCAATTTAATACTCAAGATATGAATTTTTTTGGGGAATATATAAATGTAAACTACTATAAAATTTTCAAAATTTTATAGTTCCAACAGGTTCAAGACGTAATGTGAATGTCCTGACCACATTATAACATTAAAAGTAGAAAAAATCAAGCCAAATTCCATAAGAGAGACTCAAGTGAGTGTAAAAATTTCCAATTATACATTTTATGGTGACACATTAAGCCCCCACTTTAGTGAGAGGATGAATTGCTTCAAACTCACACTAAAGTAGCCCAACATGTACATCAAGAGGGGTCCAAATTCACAAATGCTTAGTAAGATGAGACAAAAACAATCAAGAGGGATGATCAAGCCCCTAGGATCAAGATCCCATGGCAAACCAAACATATGCACAAAGGAACACATAAGAAAATGATGAAAAAGAATGAAAGAGAGAGAAGGAGAAAGGAAATAAAATCAGATCAAGCTTTGATCATTTTTCCATCCCATTTTGGATCAGATCTAGACTATTTGTCAAAAAAAATTGCTTAATCATTCTAGGGTGACATAATTCATGGTTGTCTACCAAGTGAGAAGGCTCAAAAGGGTGAGAAACATACACTCATGGTTGTTATGCACTCACACACACAAGTGGCTATGGTGAAAATTCATGCCTCAGAATGGGCTTCCCACTCAACTATACAAAAGTTATACCTCCTAATAACTTTAATAGGTTGCCACAAAGGAAAATGTTGTTTCTTGTTTCATGAGACAAGCAAAGCCTCGTATGCTTAGAGCTCATGAACAAATGTGATGGCACTACAAGTGTGCAAGCTATGTTATGCAAGGCCACCATATAACAAATGAAAAATGCAACATAAAGGAGTCTTGCTTAGTTCATGCAAGGTTTATAAGTTAGGGAAAATGACGTCTAATGTCTCCAAGAAAGGGTTGATCAAAGAATAAAATATTCACAACTTAAAAGATGCAGTGTGTTGCATCAAGACACTAAGAGGAATGTAATATGCTAAGATAGATCACTCTCATGAAGGACATTACACTTGATGTCATCCAAAAAGTGACAAACACATCATATAAAGTAACAAGGATACACTCAGAATCAAGAAGGAAAAATGCAAATGAATTGTAGTACCCCTCCATTCTCACCTGGGATGTACAGGTAGTCTAGCTAAGGAATCATAAGAGGAAAATGGGGCAAGAGCTTCTAATGGTATTTTGTAAGTATGATATTACATTATGATTGCATTTATTTGGTGATGTTTTTATATAGATGCAGTATTAGGTGGTGATGCAGTGAATTAGTAATTGTTCATGATGATATGATATGATTTGATAATTTAGAAATGATTAATTTATCAGTTACATTATATTATTTGGAAAGATGTGATGAAGGACAGTGTAGCACCACTCGTTCACGAGTGCCCTGCTACGCTGCGATTCCTTCTCATGAGGTGTTTGTATTTAAACAGATATATTGTGCACAACATTGTTTGTATGCAAGGATTGCAGGTATATAGTCTCGATTCCACCTGCAGGACAGGGCGAGCACCTATAACCCAACGGTATAATGTTGAAACAGAGGTGGCAATGAAGTCATCCCGTCTCATGATATCAGATTGTCTTGTTTAAATAGTTTTGTGCATTCTTGTAATTGTCGTTCTTTGTGGTCGTTGTTTGTGTCTTGTCGTATTTTATTTTTTTTGGTATTTTATAAGTTGTGATTGAATTAATTAAATAAGGGTAGTATTGTTATTAAAATGTTAGATTAAATTGTATTTAAATTTTTAAATGTTTTATTTATTTTTAAAAAGTCATGAGTTTATTAAATGATAATTAAAATATAAATTATGTTTTATTATAATTAATTATCTTGTTGAGGATAATTGTTAGAATAAATTATTTAAATTAATTAGATAATGTGTTTTGCAAGTAAAGTTGTAAAAATGGAAATTAAAACAAAAAAAAGAAAAGTATTGAAAATAGAAAAATAAATAAATAAAAGAATAGAAAAAGATGAAAGAACGAATGTGATTGGATATTTAACTGAAAAGCTTGCTTTTAAATATATAATTTCTTTTATTAATGATTTTTAGAGCTTTTGCAATGGAATGGTATTATCTTTTATTTTAATTAAAAAATTTGGGAGTTTTTACGAACAAGAGGATTATTGAGAAAAAAGTGGAACAAGTAAATTTTTGCTCTGCAAACTACTCTTTGGGAAAAATAAAAATAAAATAAAATAAAGGAAATAAAAAAAAAGACTCTCAGGAAAATGTTCTTGGTGGAGGATGGTGTTGCACATCTTCTAGAAGATGAAATCTTTGGAAAAAGCTTGGGAATCGAAATACGAATGCTCAACTTCAATCTTCATCAATTCGAGCTTGAGGATCCAGGTTCTTTATTTTAAATGTTTATTTAAATTGTGTTGTTAAAATATTGTTTGTACAAAATTGTAGATGTTTATTTTGATTTTGTGAAATTATTAAAAAAATAATAATAATTAGATAATTTGTTTATATATGTTGAAATATTGTCTGTTAATTTGTTGTGAAATTTTAAAAAAAATATTTGTAGAAGAATGGTGAAAATCTTATATCCTCTCTAAGGAAATGAATTTAAAATGGTAGAAAATTCAAAAATAAAACAATAGATAATTTAGAAAATCTTACATATAATTTAGAAGACCTCTATAGGATTGAAAAAATAAAAAGAAATCCTTTGATAAATTAGGAAAAATGAAATCCTAGGATAAAATAATAAATATTTTCCTGTAAAAAACAGCAGAGACATAGGGTCACTAAATTTATCATAACTCACAATTTACAAACTAGGTATGGCTGAATTTTTTATGTGTAAAAATACTTGATGGCACACCTTCAGTAAAAATTGTAGAAAGACCCAGATTCGAAAATAAAAGTTATTCAATTCGCAATACACTAGTTTTATTATTAGCATTGTTTGAATATAGTAAATTATTTTAATATATTATTTAATAAATATTTATATATATGTTTAATTATATGTATTATATATATTTAATTATATATATATATATTTAAATATATTTGTTTAATTGATTATTTTGATATAATAGATATTTTAAATATATATGTTTAATTTTTATGTTTGAAAGTTGTAAATGAAATATTTAAATATTTAAATGTCTTAATATATTTATTTAAATTAGAAAGGAAAGAAATTGAGATAATAGTATTTTGGTATTTGAAAGGGTTTAATTCAATGAATGCTTTAGATAATCTTTTTATTGATAATTTCGTTGTATTCTCTGATAGTAACATTGCAAATTAGATTTTGATATTTTATTGATCATTCTGTGTTGAGGTATTCAATGTTTGTATTGTGACAAACATATTATATGTTTTAGGCTTTGATTTGTGTCCATTTGATTTAGATTTTAATGTACACATATTTATAATATTATATTATGATTGTTTGTGCTATGGGAATATGATTTATTTTCTTGGACGTTTATTCTTGTACTTTTGGGATTTGAATATTACATGTTTTTAAAGAGTAAATTTTGGAAGGGTTGTACAAGAATGGTGATCACTGTAACTTAAGTTATCACGAGATGGATTTGCCTCGCATGTCTTGTTTTGGGTTATATGTCTTATACTTGAAGGTACAACCCTTGCCGTATTTTGGTTTATGTTAGGGGTCTTAGGGAGAGTTAAGCAATGACACTCTCCACTAGATACCCGTTTTCTTTGTTGCTTATTGCCTCTGGAAATGTGTTTTGGGGGTGATATGCTTAATGCATTTTAGATTCTTTTGAGAATGATTTATGAATTTTCTTTAAACTTGTTTAATTGTCATTGCTTTGATTAATTGTAGCGAGTTTCTTATCCTTACCTTATTTCTTGACTCGTGAATGTTGTGGTCTATGTCATGGTAATCTTGAGTTGTAATTGTATTCGTACTATGTTGCTCATGGAGTTGGTTTGACAATCATGGTCGAGTTAACTTCCTTGTCACCTCTGAGCATGGGGGGTGAGTTATATTATAATTCACATGGTTGGGTGGAACGTGCTCCGCACCCATTGGGTTCCCCATCAACGTCCTATCTTCTCTGCATTTCTGCTGTTGGAGTTTGTTCCAGTGTTCCTTTGTAATTCTTCATTGTATTTATATTATCCCACACGTTTTATAAATTTGATCTAATTATTAATTAAGAGCTTGTAATATAATATTAAAATGATGTAATAGTTAGGATCAATTGTAATTTCTTAAAATAGATTCATTATGATTGTATTATATGATGTATTAATATTCTCATTCTTGGTTATTAGATGTATTCTTGTTCATGGTTTATAATATTAAGAGTTGTGTTGTTATCTTTTGCTTTCGTTGTTTAGTTGTTTGTGAAGTAACCTCGCATGCCCCAAAGAGCTAAGTATAATAGTGTAATGTAATGTGTTATGTAATTGTGGTTAATGTTCCTACATGTTCAATTGTATTGTTTTTTAAAAAAATATATTTGTTTTGTGTGTGTTCTCTGGGGTTTGCACGACAGGCATTACATGAATAATGTCAATGTATGTCCCCACTTTAAAGAAATTGTTACATTTCATTTTGTGAGAAATTACTTTAAAGTAGCAAATGAAAAATGTGAAAAGAAAGAAGACATGAGAGCCAACTTGGAATGCCCCTATGCCAAGTCATACATTTCCAAGTAAGGCTACGTCATGTGAAGGAAAGGATTAGAAAGATGAAGGGTTTTCCCTTAAAATGAAAACACCAAACACATAATGGATCTATGGATTTGGGGTCAGTATGTTCTTTGCTACAATGTTTTGTAAAGAGATCATAATTGTCATCATTCCCCAAATACACAAAATTGAAAGAATGGCACATAGAGAGTGAAAAAAAGGAAAAAGAATGATCCATTTGGGTCAACATGGAAGAGAGATGGATTTCTTGATGCTTTGCATCATCCCGAAAAGGAAAATACAAGCAAAAAGAAAATAAAAAGGTGAAAAAAAAGGAAAAAATTTTGGGTCGACATGAAAGAGACATTACAATATCAATGTGTTACATCATCCACAAAAGGAAAAGACAAGAAAAAAGAAAAGGAAAGGAAAAGGAAAAAGGGGGTTCCTTTTGGGTCACCACGAAAGAGACATTGTGGTCTCAATGCCTTGCATCATTCCCAAAATGAAAAAACAAGAAAAAGAAAAAATAAAAGGGAAAAGGGGTCTTTTTGGGTCAACAAGAAAGAGACATAGGGTGTCTCAAAACTGTGTCATCCCCAAAAGGAAAAGGAAAAAAAGAGAAGGAAAAGGAAAAAATGATGTAAGACATATAAAAGAATTAAGGTACAAATAGAAGAATTTCACAAAGAGAGGAGAACATCAAACATCACATCATGGGGGAACATGATACCCACATGCAAACACAAAAGAAAAAGAAAATGGAAAATACTAGTAAGGAAAATGTAAGTCAACCATCAAGTAGGTCATTCACCTCCTAATCTCAATCAGTATAAGCAGAAGGTGAATAAGGCATCTAGGGGACAAAGAAAAATGAATTACTAGTACAAGGATAGCAACTTCTTGCCCCCATTGAGTGCAAGGCTAGAATGAGTTGAGATAGGTGATAGGAATAGTCATGCAATAGTGAGAAGAGAATTTTCCACAAATATTACATTATAAGGTGTGTAATGGTATTTTATGGATTTATTGGATAGAAATTATTGCCATCAAAATTATACTTGCTTAGTATTTCTTTTAATTGGTGATACTGATCACTTCTATGTCTAAGAACATGATGATATGCACAATGTGGAACATTAACATCTTTAGGATAGATCACAAACCTATGAATAGGTGGTAATAATATGAGTCATTTTTTTAGAATGATTTGTATTTTCCTTTCACATTCAAGTGGTGGATGGAGATGAAACTTGAGTTTTTGTAACTCGTAAGGCCTCTTGCGTTTGCTAGATTCACCCTTTTTTTGAATACAAGGAGGAGGAAGACCCAAAGTGATCCTATCATCCTTGTCATTGTTATCATGTAATGGTTGTTCACGTGGAAAGAGAACATTCAGATTGGGATGGGAATAAAAGATCACCGTGCCATCATCATGAAGTCTCCAATATTCTAAAGGAGGTTTGCTGTTAGGACAATTATCTTGATATCCTAACCTCGTTGTTTTTTCATCTTTTGGATTTTGTTCTAAAATTTGATGAATGTTATGTTTAGTGGTGGTTTCACATCCTTGTTTTCTTAATATGGTAAAACCTTTGGAATTAGTTTCTTCAAGGTTGATTAGTGTGTTTGTAACTTTGTTATCATAAAATGGTTGAGGATTTGGTTGTGTAGAAGAACTAGGTCCACCTGAGGGAGGGAGCTTAGGTCCTTTGTTTGTTCCAGGATGTAAATACCCAAACATATGAGGAGGTGATATAGTAAGAAGTTCTAATTGTTTCATTGATGGATAGAAGGATGCATTGGCTTCAAGGTTTTCAAGGAATTCATTTAATAACTTATTCATGTTGTCATCATATTCTCCAATGATGTCAACATAACAAGGAGGACATTCATGAGGAGTTGAAGGGGCATTAGGAAGTTCAAGGTCATTAGGATTAGTTCCAAAGGCACAATTTGACATGTCCACTAAATATTTTAATGACATCCAAAACTTATTAAAGCAAAAAGCTATGATGCAAATAAATGAAAAAAAATTAAATGCAAGAAAATCAAGAAATATAGAAACTGTGACAAAATGCAATAACAGAAAATTGAAATAAAGGAAAATTCCAGAAATTATAACGCAAAATGTACAGAACGACTAAGTCGACTAGTGTGGAAAATTTGACCCAATGATGATTTTTTTGTGATTTTTTTGAAATTTTAAATGCAATTTGATGTTTTTCAGATATGTAGATACAAATATAGTATTAAAATGCATAATTTTGTTATTTTTCAATGAAATATGATGCAAAAATGTAAGCTATATGAGCTTTTCACTAATGTAATTTTTAAACCCTGGTATGCAAATGAAACAATGGAACACTTAATGCAATGTTGATGCAAGTTAAACCTAGGATGCAAATACACTTGAAATAAAAAATAAAATTATCAAACATCATGTTCACCAAAATGTGGACACTGATTTTGGTATCCAAGGATTCTTTGACTCTTCTAGGGTTTTTCACGTAAAAGGATATAGAAATGGATTCAAAATGAATAATGTCTACACTCAAAATCACTGCAAAGATGGATGCAATATTCCTAAATATGATGTTTGAATGCAATAAACTAAAAAGAAAAATGATTATTAATGCTAAACCTAAGAAATGCAAAGTGTTTGAAAACACATTAATGTATGCCAAAAACACCTAAGAATGGAAATAAATGATAACAAAATTAAACAAGACTAGAAGGGTGCACTTGGAATATAAATTATGATGCAGAGAGGCTCTAGAATCCTACATATTTGACTAGAAATGTTGAATGAGACACTTACACAAAGCTGGACAACTTAGTCTAGTTTCAGGGAAATTCTGTCAGAACAAGAATCTACCAAATGGGTACTCAAAAATGTAAAAATCAATTTTTAGGCCTAGTAGTGGGACTAATTTGCCACAGATGGTGACTTAGTCCACCTAGGAATTTTTGGAAATTTGGGGTAGGAATATGTAGCTCTCAGTTTGTACTTCCCTTCCTGACAGGTGTCTGGTCCTGATTCTACAAAAATGGGCTAAAAGAGGTCTCCAAGCTCTGATTAGGGCTTTTTTGACTTTGAATGGCTTTCATGGATTATTGACCACTTTTTAACACCAAAATCTTTGGCAAATATGTATACATGGCATACAAACACACATGAAAAGAGGGGGAAAAGGGTTAAGGGTTAGAGAATAGAGGTTTTCCTTGGTCAAACCCTGAGTTGGTAATCAAACCTTAGATAATGAAATGAAATAAAGAGAGAATGATGAATAAACAACATGCAATGTCACAAACTCAGCAAACCCTTGATGTAGAAATTTGAAGATATGCAATGAAGTGCTCGAATGGATGACTTCATGATGCTTAGAGTGCTTAGAATGCCTGAGAATGATTAAGAGATTGATTTCTTGAGTTATGGATGAATTAGGTGAATGGGGGTTAAAATGAGAGGGAAAACCCTTTATTTATAGTTTATTTTCTAATATTTCAAAAAAATAACACATCAAAGACTAGCCTCAAGGGTAAGAGAATAAAATCCTACCAAACAATTAAAATTACTTTGATTTTTGTGCTCATTGGGACTAAGTCACCCTAGGTGGTGACTTGGTCCCACCACGATAATTGTATTGGGTGTCATGGATTGAAGTGTATTTAATGTTGTTTAACAATAATATTCTAAAAAATATACTTGAGTCAGGTCAAAAAGTGCATTAAGGGGTCATTTAAACATAAGAAAGGGTTGAATTGGTGATGACAAGCCTAGAAAAGTGAGAGTTTGTTACAACTCTTTACAACACTTTAAAATAAGACTTGATAAGTGATACAAAGGGGTTATTTAAGTGAATTATAATAAAAGGGTCCTACAAATGTGTGAAAGTGGGTTATAGTACTTCACAACACTTTTAAAAGACATCATAGAATTCTTAATGATTCTTAAGGGTGCAAGACCTAATGTGAATGTGTTGACCACATTGCAACATTAAATCTAGGTAAAATCAAGCAAAAGTCCATAAGAGAGACTCAAGTAAGTGTAAAAATGTCCAAATATACATTTTTTGATGACACATTAAGCCCCCACTTTAGTGATAGGATGAATTTCCTTTAAACTCACACTAAAGGAGCTCAACATGCACATCGGGAGGGATCCAAATGCACTGATGCTTAATGAGATGAGACAACAACAACTGAGAGGGATGATGTAGCTCCCATGATCAAGATCCCATGGAAAAACAAACATAAGCACAAAGGAGCACACAAGAAAATGATGAAAAAGAATGAAATAGAGAGAAGGAGAAAGGAAAGGAAGTTAGATCAAGCTTCGATCATTTATCCATCCCGTTGTCGATTAGATCTAGGTTGTTTGTCCTAAAAAAAAAAATACATACAAACTCTGGGCCACAAAACCGATGGTTGTCTACCGGGTGAGAAGGCCCAAAAGGGTGAGAAACATACACTCATGGTTGGTATGCACTCACACACACATAGGTTTCTATGGGGAAAAGCCATGCCTCCTGATAACTTTCATAAAGTGCCACAAAGTAAAATGTCATTGTGTGCTTCATCAGATAAGCAAAGCCCCATATGCTTAGAAATCATGAATAAATTTGATGGCACTAGAGGCAAGCAAGTTGTGTAATGTAAGGTGGACACATAGGGTTTTGCCACAATAGTGGTTTACACTTTCTGGGAGATCCTAATTTTTGCTAAAAACACATATTTTTAGAAAATATAATGATTTAAGCCTTGAAAAGTTCCATTTAAATGATTCTAATTGAAGAGGGTTTGATCAAACCACTTCATACCAAGCCCCCTTGGATAGAACCCTGCTAACTTTAAACTATACCTATAATAGAGTCTCCTTTACACCTATCAAAATGTTGATAAAAAACCAATTTTGATTTACCTTTTGGAAGATAAAATGAATTCATTTAAAATTTATTTTTTGTAAGTATGCAGTCCTTATTATAAGCTTCCAAATAGTATAATTTTAATGAGATTTAATTTGATTATTATTATTATTTTATTTCTTGTGAATATAGGTTTTTCACCGAAAATCAAGCTCTATATTCTGCACATGTGGAAAAATAGAATATTATCAAAAAAAAATTTGGAAAATATGAGTGCACCAGATATTGAAATACTTGATCCAACAAAAAAAAATAATTTCAATACATACAAAAAAGGTTACACATTATACGGTCTGCCTATGTATGAATTGTAATTGGTTTGACTTTGAAACTTGATTAATGAAAAAATATTCAATAATTTACCCTATGAACCCAATTGGAAGCACTATATATCATAGTTACAAATCTAAATTTGAAAAAAATATAATTTTATCCTTCATGGAAAACAATTTATGTGTTATACAGTGAGCGTCCCTCTTAAAAAATGGTGTTTACTAAAAAAAAATATTTTCGAAGGAGATGGAAAAAGAAGTGCAATATGATTCCAAAAATTTTGAAAAAGAAAATATTTAGAATCTACAAACAAAATTTCACAAATCACTAGTTTGCATCATCTTCAAATTCCTCATGGTTTAGCAGCTATAGGTGTCTGAAAGTGAAGATTTAGTTAGAAAAAATTAGTTTAGTGTCTAGTTTGGCCAAAAATTGTAAACCAGTATTGTGGGATTACCCTATAACAAATGCAAAGTGCAACATAAAGGAGTCTTGCTTAGTTCATGCAAGGTCTATAACTTAGGGAACATTGTGTCTAATGACTCCAAGAGAGGATCGATCAAAGAATAGAAGATTCACAACTTAGGGGATGTAGTGTGTTGCATCAAGCCGCTAAGAGGAATGTAATATGCTAAGATAGATCATGCTCATGAAGGAAATTACACCCAATGTCATCCAAAAAGCAACAAATGCATCATATAAAGTAACAAGGTTGGACTAAAAACCAAGAAGGAAAAATGCAAATGAATAATGCCAATGTATGACTCCACTTTAAAGGAATTGGTACACAACATTCTCTAAGGAATTACTTTAAAGTAGCAAATGAAAAATGCAAAAAAATAGAAGACATGAGAGCCAACTTGGAAAGCCCCTATGCCAAGTCATACATTTCTGAGTAAGGCTATGTCATGTGAAGAAAAGGAAAATAAAGAGGAAAGGGTTGCGCCCAAAATGAAACCAACAAACACATAAGGGATCTATGTGTTTGGAGTCAATATGTTCTTTGCTACAATGTTTTGTAAAAAGTTCAAAACTATCATCATTCCTAAAATACATAGAACTGAAAGAATGACACAAAGAGAGTTAAAGTAAAGAAAAATAAAGATTCGTTTGGGTCAACACTGAAGAGACATGGATGTCTCAATGATTTGCATCATCCCCAAAAGGAAAATACAAGAAAAAAGAAAATAAAAAAGCAAAAGAAAATGAAAATCTTTTGGGTCAACATGAAAGAGACATTGCGTTCTCAATGCCTTGCATCAACCCCAAAAGGAAAACACAAGAAAAATGAAAAGGAAAGGAAAACAGGGGGGTCCTTCTGGGTCAACATGAAAGAGACATTGTGGTCTCAATGCCTTGCATCATCACCAAAAGGAAAACTTAAGAAAAAGAGAAAATAAAAGGGGAAAGGGGTCCTTTTGGGTCAACATGGAAGAGACATAGGGCATCTTAACACTTTTTTTCATCCCCAAAAGGACAAGGAAAAGGAAAAAATGATGTATGACAAATAGAAGAATTAAGGTATAAATAGAATAATGTCACAAAGAGAGGATAACTTCAAACATCATGTCACAAGGAAACATGATACACACATGCAAACACAAAAAAAAAAAAAATCAAAAAAATAGTAAAAAAAATGCAATTCAACCATCAAGTAGGTCATTTTCCTCTTGATCTCAATTGATATAAGTAGAAGGTGAATAACACAACTAGGGGACAATGAAAAATGCACTACTAGGACAAGGTTAGCAACTTCTTGCCCCCACTGAGTGCAAGATTAGAATGAGCTAAGATAGGTGATGGGAAAGGTCATGCAATAGTGAGAAGAGAATTTTCTACAACTAGCACTTGATAAGGTGTGTAATGGTGGTTTATATATTTATTGGATAGCAATTATAATTTCCATCAAAATGATACTTGCTTGGTATTTATTTTAATTGGCAACACTCATCACTTCTATCTCTAGGAACATGATGAAATGCACTATGTGGAACATTAGCATATTTAGGATAGATCACCAACATATTCATAGGTGGTAGTAATATGAGTCCTTTGTTTAGGAGGATTTGTAATTTCCTTTCACATTCAAGTGGTGGACAAAGAGGAAAATTGAGTTTTTGTAACTTGTAAGGCCTCTTGTGTTTGCTAGATTCACCCTTTTCTTGAATAGAAGGAGGAGAAGGAGGACCCAAAGTGATCCTATCATCCTTGTCCTTGTTATCATGTAAGGGTTTTTCATGTGGAAGGAGGACATTCAGATTGGGAGAGGATTCAAAGATCGTAGTGCCATCATCATGAAGTCTCCAATATTATAAAGGAGGCTTTCTTTCATGAGGAGGATATTGATATCCTAACATGGTTGTTTTTTCATCTTTTGTATTTTGTTCTAAAATTTTATGAATGTTATGTTTAGTGGTTGTGTCACATCATTGTTTGCTGAATATGGTAAAAAATTTGGCATTAGTTTCTTCAAGGTTGATTAGTGTGTTTGTAGGTTTTTTATCATAAAATGATTGAGGAGTTCATTGTGTGGAAGAACTAGGTCCACTTGAGGGAGGGAGCTTAGGTCCTTCATTTTTTCTGAATGTAAGAAAAATAAGAAAACTAGAAACTGTGACAGAATGCAATAACAGAAAAGTGAAATGTAGAAAATGCTAGAATTTATAGTGCAAAATGTGCAAAAGAACTAAGTTGCCCAGTATGGCGAATTAGTCCCAGTGATGATTTTTTTGTGATTTTTCATAAATTTTAAATAAAATTTTATGTTTTTCAAATGTGTAGATACAACTATAGTATGAAAATGCATATTTTTGTTGTTTTTCAATGAAATGTGTTGCAAAAATGCAAGCAGTATGAGCTTTTCATTAATGCAAAATTTAAGCCCTAGGATGCAAATGAAACAATGCAAACCTTAATGCAATGTTGATCCAAATTAAACCTAGAATGAAAAT
>VDFB02016325.1:0-24783 GCA_007258455.2 Sequoia sempervirens
TATAACCTCATAGTCTTCTATTGAATAGTCACATTGTAAAGTGAATTAAAAATAGATTTAAATTTCTATTGAACAACCATCTGAAGTTTAATTCAATCTAAAGTTTTTAATTGCATCTATACATTATTAAAAAAATTAATTATATTTATTAACTAAAATTTATATTTTTTAAATAATAACAAAATATTAAATTAATTTAAATTGTATTATATTTAATAAAATTTAAATAATTTCTTATATTAATTAATAATTTAAAAGTCTTACACTTTTACTCTATAGTTGTATGAATACCGTTAAAGTTTTATTTCATTTAAAAATAGTCCACCAAAACAAAAAATCATAGAACCTCTTAGACTTATTTAAAAGGTTAATAGTAAATTTTAACAATTTGTAAAAACTAAAAACCAAGAACCGTCAAAGAAATTTTAATTTTTACATATTTCATAATAATTTATTATAATTACAAGTTACTAATATTATATTAATTAATTATCTAATTAATCTATATAAAATTTATTTTGTTTTTACATGATTAAAATTATTTTATTTCATTTATTTAAAAAAGTTAATTTATAATTTTATATATTTTGAAATATATATATGAATTGTATGATAATATTTTCCACTTCATTTAAAATCCTTAATCATTTTGTAAATATAACTATTTTGTTTATTTCAAATTGTCAAATCAATCAATATATTTAGTCAATAGGCTTTTTTATGATAATTACAAAATAATGTAATTTTAATTTATTATATAATATTGTAATTACAAAATACTATTCATAATAATTTATTATAATTACAAAATAATATTATATTAATTAATTATATAATATTAAAAAAAATTACACTTTCACTCTCCAGTTGTATGAATACGTTAAAGTTTGTATTCATTTAAAAATAGTCCATCAAAAAAAAAAATCATAGAACATTTGACTTATTTATGCTCGTAGTTTGTGTCTTAGTCAATACCTATGCCCTTGTTAATGACAATTGTTTTTAATATTAGTATCGCTATTCATAATAATTTATTATAATTACAAAATAATATTATATTAATTTATTATATAATATTAAAGAAAATTACACTTTCACTCTTCAGGTGTATGAATACGTTAAAGTTTTTATTCATTTAAAAATAGTCCATCAAAAAATAAAATTCATAGAACATTTTAGACTTATTTATGCTTGTAGTTTGGGTCTTAGTCAATACCTATGCCCTTGTTAATGACAATTGTTTTTAATATTAGTATCGCTATTTTGAATTATAGTTTCAAGATATGGCTAATGCACGAGCACCTGAAGATGTTATTACTATTTCAAGCAGTGGTTCTGCTTCCAATACACCCTCACCACAAACCAATGAGTTACCTCTATCAACAACTGACTCAACATCTGTGGATTGGTTGGGTTTCCCTCACCACAATGTTGATGCTTTTTCAAACAATGTCTTGACAAGTTGTCGTGAAATTTTTGAAGAAGCTATGCAAACAAGCCAAGATTTAAGTGATGTGGAGGATCATGAAGTTGAATTGGTGCAAGAAGTTGTCCAAAAATTTCATGCGACCTATGAAGCTCTTGAGCTATTTTATGGTTTCCTACGTGAATTGAAGTATTGTCAATATTATGGAGTTGCCAATGCATTTGAACTAAAGCATGAATTCCAAGATTTATTGAGTGATATATGGTCTAAGAAGTTCAACTAACTTCTTGGAAGTTAGTTACTTTTTCAACATGTCGATCAAGATTACTAGTATGATACAAATTAGATGTTTTTGTGAAACTAAATGAAGATGTCAAAATAGTTATATGTGGAGTGAAATGAATTTAGTGGTCGAACTTATATTTGAACCCTTAGTTGTTATATATTATGTTTACATTGTAATGTCATTGTACATATTGTTCTTTATAGTTCTAATTTTAATGAATAAAACTTATTGTAATATGTGTGTCCCCTTATTTTGAATATTATCTTGAACTATAACCTTAAGTCTAACAAATATATATTGGAATGCTACTCAAAATGATGATATATTTGATCATCATTGTAAATATTCACTCTTGCAACACTTAGCTATGTGAAGTATCATAGTCATATGTATGCTTCTTTCAAACCCTTTGATATATTCAATGTTAAATATAGTTATATATTATGTTTACATTGTAGCACCATTGTGCATATTGATCTTCATAGCACTAATTTTATTGAATAGATCTTATAGTACATATTGAGGAAAAATATTGCTTCTAACAATTTTTTTTTTTTTTGAAAATGATGTACTCCACTTGTGTATTCTTATGCTCAACATTATGTTGAGGTATATGTTTTCTAAAACAAGAACATCGGCCAATTGTATGCAAACACTATTTTACACATAATATAATTTTGCAGGGTTAGTCAACTTCCATAGACCATGGCTACAATATTAACCACAGATGCAATTAAACTTATCCACGATGGGAATGAAGGGTTCAAACCTAATGTGCAGATTTTGTCTATTTCAAACTCAACCATGGCCATGAATGTAACAACCACTACAAGGTAGAAATATCTGATGGGGCCTACAAACAAAAAGCATCTTTACCTCAGAAGTACAATCATTACATAGCCTTTGGTGAAATTACAGTTGGATCCATAATACGAATGACAAAATATAATTGCCCCAGACCAAGCGGGTCTCGGTGAGTAAAGGAATCCAAAATTTCCCATAACAAAATCATTATTAACTTTTTAGCTTCTTCCTTAGATTAGTAATTCTTACTCTTGTGTTCCAAATGTATAGGTGGATTGTCATTGTGAACCTTGAGATTGTTTCTACAAACCAGGATATAATCGGTCATCCTACTTCACTTTATATGGAACCAGAGCACCATATAGAATAGGAAATGGAAAAATCCTCAAATCCACATGCAGAGCCTACGACAATTAGCACTACTAGAGTATCAACTCATGTGAGAAGATTATTTGGTGTAAATCCTTCTAGGAGTAGAATGGAAGCACCAGTCACAATTACGCCTATTAAAAGTTTGAATACTTTTCAACCAAGATGGACTGTTAAAGGTCGTGTGACTGCCAAAAAGGATATCCACAAGTGCAGTACCCAAAAAGGTATTGGTTAAGTTTTTACATTTGACATCATTGACAGAGAAGGGACTGAAACACATGTGACTTGTTTCAATGAAGTTGTTGATCTTCATTATCAAAATATTAATATTGGAAAAACCTATACATTTTCTGGTGGTGCAGTAAAGGTTGCTAATAAGCTTTACAATAGGTTAAATAGTGGGCTAGAAATTTCCTTGTTAGTAGAGTCAAAGGTCACTCTTTGTGAAGATGACAATTTTATTCCAAAACACATATTCTCATTTACACCTATCAGTGAACTTACAAAGAAGAGTAGCAACTCAACTACTAATGTTATTTGAGTTGTCACTTGTGTTAGCCCAAGATCCACAGTTAGGAGAAGAGATGGGATAGAGGTCCTAAGGCTCACAATATCCTTGTTGGAAATGTCTGGGGCAACTATAGATATCACTCTATGGGGCACGATAGTAGAGAAGGAAGGTGGTCATCTTCAAGACAAGTATCACCTACAAGAAACAACTGTTCTCACTATTAAAAATGGACAAGTTTGCGAGTACAATGGAAAGGTGTTGAGTACACCAAGAAATAAAAATTTATTTATAGACCTTGACATACAAGAGACACAACAACTACAAACTTGGTTCAAACAAAGTGGGGCTAATATTCTATCACCTTCAACAAAGTTTAGCGACCCATCTATACCTGACACTACAATAACAATTAGGGATGTTCGAGAACAAATTCTGCATAAAGTGCACCATCTCCAATGTACAATAAATGCAACATTGTTGTTCATCAAATCTGAATCATTTTGCTATCCAGCGTGCCCTAATGAATTGGCAGGAAAATAGTGCAAGAAAAGATTAGTGCAGACTAAAGATGAAAAGTGGTTTTGCTCAAAGTGTCACGTAGCATGTACCTATTGTAATTATAGGTACATACTACAAATAAGGTTACAGGACCACACATATATGCTATGGGCAGTTGCATTTGACGAAGCGGCAACAAAACTCATGGGAATGTCTGCGGAAAAGCTATACTCTCTACAGTTTGAGGATGACATAGAAAGGGATACTCAACAGGTAATTAGAGACATGTTGAACAAAAAAATACTTGTTCACTTTGACATGTAGAAATGAAACATACAATAATGAAGAACGGTTGAAGGCAACTATCACAAAGGTTGAGCAAGTTGACTTCACTGCAGAGAGCAACATCTTACTTTCCAAGATCAAAGAAATGTGTAGTGACTCTTATAAAATTATAGTTTATCTAAGCTGCTAAGTTTACATTTTCCAAAACATGTCATGTATATGACTCTTATAAATTATAGTTGATAGTTTTGTTCAAGCAAAAGAATGTATTCAAATATCCAACCACATGTGTCACGTCTACCTACAAATAGAAATATATAAGTTGCTAAGTTTACATTTCCCAACCCATGTCATGTATATGACTCTTATAAAATTATATTTCTACTCCCTTCAATATTGTGTGTTTCAATTATAACTGTAACAATAATATCTCAATAAAACAAATGTAACAATGTGTATCTATTTGCTTATGTCTATATATATGTGGAGTCTACTTCTTCTAGCATTGCAGCACTCACTTACTTTGACATGATGTAATCTACAACTATCTTAAAACTACACTTTAGTAGATATTAGTTCTAAAAATTATGACTTGAATATGTCATTTATTTTATATTTTTTGTTTTAACATATGTACATATATGAATTTTAAGCATTCTTCTTTAAGTATTGTAAGCTCTAGATATGTTGTGTTCATCCCACGTATAGTTGTTTGAGTATGTTTATGCTTCTCTTATTACTAATTCAGCCTTGCATTCCCACTATACAGATGGAGGACCCCTCCCCCAAAACAAGTCAAGCTAGCTTGAAACAAGTAGAGATTAGAAGACAATAGACCCAAAAAAGAAATCAAGATTACTATGCTAGGCATAAAGAAGCAATTTCCACCCGAAGATAGATAAAAAAGTTACACCCCATCCATATCGACCCCCGTCAAATAGAAGCACAGAGACTACGAGATCGTGAGAGAAATCGTGATGACTATGCTCATCATAGAGAGGAAATAACTACAAAGAAATGCATTAAATGTTTGAAGAAACAAGCATGGCAAGCTCAACATATGCAAATAGAACAAGACCTAGAAGATCGAACATCATTCAACACAACTACTAGCTTCATAAAAATAATGAAAGGATTTTGACAAAAGATAGATGCACTTTCCAATAGGAAACCATGCATTATATGCAAGGAAAACTACCCAAGGATGCTTCTTCATTCATCCGACCCTCATGCTACTTGCAAAAGATGTTTCAATGAGAGAGGTATACATCGATTCTCCTCAGTCAACAACATGGACCCAGGAGAACAACCTGATGTTCTAAGAAGATTGACCCAAGTGGAGGAAATACTCATTGCTAGAGTTAACCCAGTACTACAAGTAGCCCATGCACCTGGAGGGCAATATAAATATAGGGGTCACACAATTAGCTTCCCACAAGATATCAAAAAAATTTCAAAAGTTCTCCCTCAAAGGATAGAAGACTTGGATGTGCTCATAGTTTGAAGACTACATACAGAAGGCCATTTCTATGATTGTTATGTAAGTAGACTTCACATCAGAGATACATTACAATACAAAGTGAAATATGACCCATACTATAATGATGTTTCCATAAGTGTTGATGGTTTGGCTCAAATTATTGAAGTTAGCACGAATATTTCAAGCATGTTGCACACCATTGAAACTAACGAATGTGTAGGGGTGCCAAATAATTGGAACACCATTGATGAAGATGAAATTGAGGATAGCATAGTACACACATCATCGTTCATGGATAAGTTGCCAAATAGACGTTGTGAACTAGAAATTGTTAAGCAAGAACTAGACCTTGAGGACAACACAAATAGTACTATAGATTGGCCTGAAATGAACTCATCACCAATAAATGAATACAATACTGAAGGCTTGCTTGATATGGCATTTCCAACCCTCTTCCCCAATGGGGTTGCACTACAAATGCAACCTCGGATTAGGGAAGTCTGAATGCATGAGTATGCACTACACTTGATAAGGTTCCATGACCAGAGGTTTGGAAGGCATCCAAGGTTTTGATATTTTATGTTCAATATTATGTTGTGACATCATAGCCAAGGGTTTGCAGCAATTTTCATTAAAAAAAATGTAGAATAAAACATCCCGACAACTATTGAAAGCCTTCGTACACACTTGAAAAGCCTCCTTGACACACAATTAGCTGAAGAACTCATGCACTTTGGCTCTTCAATGCGAGGCACAAGACCATATTGGAACAAGTGTCGTTATGAGCTAAGAAATATGATCAACCAAATAGGGTCTCCCAATCTATTTTTCACATTGAGTGCAGCAGACACAAAGTGGTCAGACCTACAATGATTGCTTTCAAATGACACACTAGTGGAAATGCAAACAAATAAACAACGTTTGGACAATGTAATCAATAATCCCCACACCAAATCATTATATCTCCACCAATAATTTACAATCTTCCATGAAGAGGTCATTTAAAATATTTTTGGTGTAAAAGATCATTGGTATAGATATGAATGGCAGCATCGAGGAACTGCACATGTGCATGGATTCCTTTGGCTTGAAAATGCACCAAACATGGATAAACTTGATTGGGAGAACAACACAGAAGTTGAACAGGCAAGGAAATTCTTTGACAGGTATGTAAGTGCTTGGAACCCTCTTCCTGCTTCACATAGAAACAACCTGGTCCATTTTCCCCAACACGATGACCCATGCTTGCTAAACACAGCTCAGATATTAGCTATAGATCCCTCTCATGACTATGAGGAGATAATCAACCGTGTATAGAGGCACACAAAATGCAGAGAGGGGACATGCTTACGCAAAAAGGGGAAACAACTACAGTGTTGATACAAAGCTCCATGGAGAGAACAAACTGTATCTACCTTATCATGTGATGATAATGGGAAAAAAGAATATGGACCTACAAGGAATGATGATAGGCTAAACATACACAATCCAGAAATGCTTTTGATATGGAGAGCCAACATAGATTGCCAACTAGTTATCTCATGAGCACTTGTACTAAAATACATTGCCAAGTATGCGTCAAAAGCAGAGAGAACATCTGAGTCTTGTATTGATATGTTATCAAGAATATCTGCATGCCAGAGAATAGATGACCTAGCTATCACAACATTTCAAAAATTTATGACAGAGCTTGTTGTATAGTGTGATATAGGAGCACAAGAAACATGTCATATGCTTCAAAAATTGTCGCTTGTTGTTTGTAATTGTTCATTCACATCTTTGAATGTTGGCTGAAAAGTGTTCCAATGAATAACAAGGCAACCAGATGAAATACACCTCCATACGAGCTACCTGCATTCCTACATTAATCGGCCTCAAGAAATGGAAATAATAACGCTACTCAAATCTGCAAGATCTTTCTACTATTCTGCAAGGTGCAAAGGATGCAAATGGAAAGAGAGAGAGGTAAAAGTGATAGTTAATGTTTTCCCAAAGTTCTATACCATCCCAAAGGAGGACTTAGACAACTTTGAAACTTTTTGCTGGAGCGAGCTACTATTATACAAACATTTTCGAAACATAGAAAGTGAGGTAGGACTTGCTAATGATACAATAATTGCAAATTGGAAGCAAATGTACGCAACCAAATATGATGTATGGCATGTTAATCGCACAATCAAAATAGAAGCAACCACTGAAGAAGAAGATGAGAGCGATACAGAGATTGCCACAAGGGACACAACATAACTTAACAAATGGGAATTGTTCTCACAAATGGGTCCCTCAAACAATGTCAGCCTGAATGAACTTGAGATGCTTGGTAGGCATGAGTTTGACAACAACAATAGATGGGATCAACTACCAGTACCCCAAGATCTTCATGAAATTGCTATCCACTTCATCCCACTGAAAAAGGCATGTAGCCAAGAGGACACTATGGTAAGCAACTTGGATGTGCCAGACTATACACTATCGCCACAACAAAAACTAGCACTCACAATTATCATTGACCATAGTAAATGCTCCTCAGAAAAACTGTTACACATGATTGTTCAAGGAACAGTAGGTACAGGAAAATCGTACCTAATTGCTTGCATAATAAAAGCACTCACAAGTAAGAGCCCACAACAAAAAAGTGAACTACTCACATTAGCTCCTACAGGGGTGGCTACATTTAATATTCATGCATCAACTATACATTCAATGCTCCAGATCCCTATTAAAGACATGCACCCACTACAAGGATCGGAATTAACAACATTCCAAGAAGATATGAAATATATAAGATATATTTTGATTGATGAGATGAGCTTCATAGGTCCAAGTTGCTACTAAAAATAGACACAAGGCTACATGAGGCTTTCCCACACCGATAACATCTACACTTTGGTGGAGTGTCTATAATATTGATTGGTGACCTCGCTCGACTTCCACCTATGATGGAAAAACCTATGTACACAGCACACTCAACTACGAAAACATTGTGGAACCAATTTACAACTATTGTTACCTTACAAACAGTCTTTTGTCATCAAGGTGAGACTACATCACAACAAAAATTTTGTCAACTATTGCAAAACATACGGAATGAAGAAGCAATACAAGGAGATTGGCAACTCTTAATGACACGCACAAACAAGCAACTCATGTCAAGAGAAAAAGAAGAGTTTGATAGCTCAATGCACTTGTTTGCTACCAATGATTTAGTTAGACTACACAACAAAAGAATGTTAAAATCATTGAACTGTCCAATTGCAATCAGCACTGCGACAAGTACCAGGCATGGAATAGATAGTGCAACTGATGATGAACAACTTGAAAAATAAGTATTGCTTTGTAAAGGGCAACACATCATGCTCACATCCAACATATGGACACAAGTAGGCCTGGTGAATGGAGCTCTTGGCAAAGTTGTTGAAATCATTTACAACCCTATTTCCAAACCACCAGATGTTCCCATGTATGTTGTTACAAGGTTCAATAGCTACACTGGACCCCCATGGAATGACCATGACCCTAAGAGCATACCGATCATACCTGTTTCCTTGGGCAATAGAAGGCAAATACCGCTCACGATGGCGTGGGCTATTACCATACACAAAGCTCAAGGACTAACATTGCAAAAGGAAATAATTGATATTGGTAAAATAGATAGGCAGGGACTAACATTTACATCCATATCTAGAGTTAAATCATTAAATGATCTTCACATTCAACCACCATTCTCTTTTGAAAGATATTCCAAAATGCAAACCAATCCATTTGCAATCATAAGGAAGCGAGAGGAGACACGCTTACAACAACTATGTCTCTCCTAAAACAAGGTATGCAACTCTCATTCCTATCCATTTGATATCTCTCCCCAATTCCCATGGTGCTTAAAATTGGTTCTACAACTTGACTTCATGAATGCCTATTCTATGCACCTAGCCACCCCATTCCTTTTGTTGTATAGGTCTTCAAGACAAATCACATAGACCACATAAGCTCATCAATTGCACTGCTCCTACATGTTCATAATATAATACCAAAGTGTATCAGCCTATCGGCGTAACCATTGCACCTCATTGGGGTGCAAGTGCTAGTAGTATTATAACATTCTAGTTTTATTATTCATAGCATCATCAATAGCTTTTTACTTTTCAACAATCATTTCTTAGCTTAAGCATTACATACATTTCATATCCAATCTCAACAGCAATGAATCATATCTAAGGTCACATCATGCCTTTTGTGCATTAGGACTTTAATGCTCTAAGTCTACTTCCTCATACGTCTAGACAAGGTTGTATTACATTGGGGCACAAGACACATTATCACCTTGGTCCTTATATCTTGGTGCATAACATTCAATGCTATATCAAACATCATGATTGCTCACCTTCATTGCAGCATAACGTATCATTCCTCTCTTTCATCCACTTTCTATTTTGCATCATCCTGTCTATCCTTATCATTTCATTTCGAGAGCCTACCCGTTTTTATTCAACCTGCCTATCCTCTTGAGGGGGCATCATCATTCCATCATCCTATCTTTCTATCATTATCCATTTTCCTCTATCCATACCTTAACTTCTTTGAAATGATGTTACTCGACACAAATCTCATCATCTCGAACATCATCTTAAAGAGGGGCAAAATGTAGACATCAAAAAATTGTCTTCTTATGATACCTTGTCACAACATTGCATCATTTAGACACCTTGTATCATGTTTTTCCCTAGGTACCCATATCATCATCTAATTAGTTAAATAAATCTTATTTATTTGACTAATTTCATTTATTCCCTTCCTATGCATAATTCATCAATTCGTCTAATGTTAATTAAATAATTTATATTATTTAATTAATTAAATCATTTCCATCTATTCCTCTAATGTTAATTAAATAATTTATATTATTTAATTAATTAAATCATTTCCATCTATTCCTCCAATGTTAATTAAATAATTTATATTATTTAATTAATTAAATCATTTCTATCCATTCCTCCAACGTTAATTAAATAATTTATATTATTTAATTAATTAAATAATTTCTATCCATTCCTCCAATGTTAATTAAATAATTTATATTATTTAATTAATTAAATCATTTCTATCCATTCCTCTAATGTTAACTAAATAATTTATATTATTTAATTAATTAAATAATTTCTATTAATTCTTCTAATGTTAATTAAATAATTTATATTATTTAATTAATGAAATCATAAATCCAACATTAATTAAATAAATCAAATATTTATTTAATTAATAAAATCTTAAAAGGATCTTCTCGCTTTCTTTCCAAAATTGAAACTCATGTGTATCTAATTAATTTATTTAATTAGATAATTCATCAATTATCCTTCTCATCTTTTTCAAGATTTATTTCCTTTAAAAGAGAATCAAAATCTTTCTATCTTTTCACATCTTATCTTATCTTGTTTTAATTCCTTTAAAATAATAAATCAAAATCTTTCTATCTTTTGAAAATCTCATCTCATCTCATTGTATTTCCTCTCTTGTCAAAACTCAAATCCTTATCAATCTTATCAAATCTTATCTCTGTCCACATCAAAAATCTATAAATCTAACCTTTCACAAGCCATTTGGATCACATTCTTCAGACATCCTTATGCTGTCAAAATCATTCTTCTATCTTCCATCCATCTCCATCTATCATCTTCATCAGATCATTATGCTGCGGAATTGAGCAACCAACATTCCTTCAATCAATCAACCTTCAAAATCTTGCATTCTTATGCAGGTGGAGAAGAGCCATGGAGATCAATCAACTCTAGTTTGAAAATCGGTTTGCATTTCCTTTATTTATTTTTATTTTCATTTTAGTTTGTACTTCATGGTGCTTGATAGGTTTTAATTAGTTTATTTTTTATTCTCAACACATTTAAACCTCAACATTCCTTCAATCAATCAACCTTCAAAATCTTGCATTTTTATGCAGGTGGAGAAGAGCCATGGAGATCAATCAACTCTAGTTTGAAAATCGGTTTGCATTTACTTTATTTATTTTTATTTTCATTCTAGTTTGTACTTCATGGTGCTTGATAGGTTTTAATTAGTTTATTTGTTATTCTCAACACATTTAAACCTTTGGATTTCTACATTTTTCCCCTCTTTGAAGTAATGTGTGAAATGCATTGCTTCAAAGAAACTATTCCCGCTTTCAAAATTTGTTGTGTTCAATTTTGCCCCTTTTCCAAAAAATATGCCCCTGATCTGATTTTGATGTGGTCGATTTTATGCACGATTAAATATGTAAAACCAAATAAATCAATCACACCAATAAGACATTATATCAAAGAAAAAATATTTAAAACAATAGATATTTGCAAACTCAATATCCTATCATCGATGTCGTCCTATCGTCCTCTATCTTTAGTATTTTCATTGATTCCAGCTGGCTCTCAGATTTGTGTGCTAGGCTCAATGAACAGTCCTCCTAAAGAATGAGACTGGATGTGAAATGTATGTAATGCTTAAACTAAGAAATGATTGTTGAAAATTAAAAAACTATTGATGATGCTATGAATAATAAAACTAGAATGCTATAATACTATAATGCAATTAACATTAGAAGAATTAATTAAAAAAAATTAGAAAAAGTCCTGAAAAAATAATTACCCTGGTGAAACCTAGAAAATAGGCATCTTGGTAGCTTAAAATTTAAAAAAAAAAAAAACATTAGAAAATGTCCTAAAGAAATCCAAAAACATTGGAAAAAGCCCTGAAGAAATCCAAAAATAGCAGAAAAAGTCCTAAAAAAATGATTACCTTGGTGAAAACCTGGCAAACAAGCATCTTCATAGCGTAAAAAAAAAAAAACAAATAATGAAAATCTAGCATATAGACACTATTTGTAGCTCTCCATCTATTAGTTCATGTTTTGTACTAGGCTTTCATTTCATGCATCTTTCCTTCCTCTTAAGGTCATACCTGCATCATGTTCCCATCATTTTCCTAGAGCGATAACGTCTTACCATGGCTTGATTATTTTACATATCCATTTCAGCAAGTTGTGTCAAATATTGGGGGCAAATGTTGACATACTCTGGGGCAACCAAGTTTCGGGTTCTACTAACACAGCTGGACAAAGATATAGAACTCAATCATATGAACAAACAATCAAAACACATGAACAACTATCCAATCATTGATTCATCTTACAATAGTTTTTCAACAAAATGCCATATCATGACTCATATCTGGATGATCTAAAATCTGAATAATGATTGGAATATCATTTTTACATTTTGAACAAATGGTTGTTTGATTTTTTTCTATATCATCTCTCTGGAGCACACTCAATGATGTACTGAACTAGAGTGGTAAGGAAGGAGGATGATTTTTCTTTGTCTGTTGTCTTGAGGTTAACTGTCGGTTTGATGCAAATATGTTAGGAAACATGATTTCTAAAGCATATCAGTGATGACAGTTCCACATTTGCATCAGAAGGTGGTTAGTCTTTGCATGTTTATGCAAGAAATGCTTAGGTCATCTCGGTTCAATTATACCTTGATGTTTGTGTTCGCTTGCTATATCAAAAAACATGAAAGTTGTACTCAGGTCATCATTGGTGCTAATTTCCCCTTTGATGCTTGTACATACTTCCAACATTTTATAAGGCTCTATGATGATTCAAGAAAGCTACCCAAAGGCTCGATGAACAGTTGGTTTTTAGTTGCATTTCATTTAGATCAATGTATATATTTTGCATACTGGATTCACATTAGAGTTTCAAATGAAGTTGAACAGATAAATCAACGATTGTCATGTCTCTTTGGACTATATGTGGAGGAAATTTGTACATTTACTTCATCCTCATTTCATTATCATTTCATCTCAGTTTTGTGCATATCATATAGCTTAAACATCCATCATATATATCTTTTCTCATTTATTTATCCTTTATGTTACATTACCATTTCATATTTCATCTCATTTCCTTACATATCGGGGGCATGCTCATTTTTGTTATCATCATTTCATTCTCATTTCGTATCATTCATTCATGCATTTAAACATTCTTTATCCCATTTATCATATCATCTCATTTCATTATTTTATCATTACATCTCATCACATTATATTATCATCATTACATTTCATACCATTACATTACACATTATTTTTCATCTCATTCAAATTCATTACGTTCCATTATCACAAATCACGCCATTTCATTCCATTCATTCCATTGCATTTTATTACATCACATAGCATATCATTCAATTTTCATTTTCTCATCACATTATTTTATCATATCATTACCATTTTCATATCATTTAAACACATTACATTACATTGTCATATCATATCATTCACTTTCATTTCAAATCCATATATTTTTATTACATTACATCTACATTTTATCATATCATCAATCTTTTTCATATTCATTACAGTTCATCACATACAGATCATCATTTATCAAAAACCATTTGTACAACATTTGATTAATATTACATATCATATGGCCAAAAATCATCACATCACATCATTAATCATTTATCACATTTTTGAAAACACAAACATTCAAAAATACAAACTTCACATTTCCACCATATCATCTCAACACATTCCATTTTACCATCATCATACACCTACATGAAATCATTAGTATACATCATATCGCACATCATCATAATCATATCACATCATCCTACAAATTATGTTAGTCAGTAGACCATATATCCATATCCATATCACATAAGCAAAGAAATAAATGCATATCCATCTCATATCATCATATCAAATGCAATACAACATCAAAACTCATCGTCGCTGCATATCATCGCTCATCAAAATGTGCATACAAATGTCCAAAAGTCCAATGAAACTAACAAGTCTAGAAATGACACATGAGATATGATCAAAAATCAATGTACATGCTCCAAAGAATATGAGATACATCATATACAATCTTGCATATATCAATCATGGCTGGTTGGTGGAACCCCCTGAGGGAGTCGGTCTCGAGTATGGTGGCCTCCCACTGGTCCCTACATCTGGATCCTATTGGGGCCCTGTAACCCCCATGCTCTGGGTAGCTATCTGTGTCATCCTCTTGGTCCTTGTATGGGACCATAGGAATGACTCTCTGTGCACAATAGGACATAACTGCTCATATCAGACTCTATATTACTCTGCCTCCCTCGCCATATCCATGCCCTCTACAAATAGCCTCTCACAAGGATGCACTCTCTACAGTACCCATAAGCCGTCTGAGCTATCCTCACAATGGCTACATACTCCACACCTGCCACATCCTCCTATCTCCCTGCCTCTGGCTGTTGAACCACCAAAATGGGTGTTTGCTCATCAGGACCAATAAATCATGGAAAGGGATGTGTAGGGTAATGGACCAAGTACTCGTCAGACATGGCAGCATCAACAATGTCTCGTCTATCATCCCAAGCCTCTTGTGCTAAAGCATCACAACAATAATCAATCAACATCATATCAATGATTCACTCTCAAATCAAAACAAAATCAATCTACCCACCAGACTCATATCAGTGATCCATATCATACAATCAATGCACAATCTTTCTATTTGAATCTTTATCATCAATTACTATTTGTTTTCTATCGTAGAAATCAAATTTATCAGCAGTCCAAAATCGAAACATCGTCTACTATTTGTATTTCAATCACGAATGCAAATATGTTTTCAATCAATCATCAACTATTTGCTTTCTATCACAGAAAGCAAATTTCTTAGAAATCCTATCAATCATCAACTATTTGTTTTCTATCGCAGAAATCAAATTTATCTGAAATCCTATTTGTTTTTTATCGCAAAAAGCAAATTTATCTGCAATACTATCAATAATCTACTATTTGATTTCTATTTTGGAAACAAAGTTATCAATTCTTTATCAGATTTCAACATGATGATAAAACAATCTCTCTATCTATTGACCAAGGAAGCAATATACATCATCATTTTTTACTTATTTACCTTTTAAAGGTCAACACAAGGTAAGTTTTGTGACATTTTTTCTCTTTTTATCCAAATTTGAATTTATTTTCACACTAGGGCATCTCTATACATCATTTTTTCCGCGAGCTAAATCATTGAACTCAAATCAGCATAAAAAACTCATCATTTTTTATTTATCAAAAAATCATAATCATCAGTGATTTACCTCCTGAGGGCACATCATTAACACCAGCAACATTTTTCAATAAAAAACGCATCAGAATCAGATCAGAGGCATATTTTTTGGAAAAGGGGCAAAATCGAACACAACAAATTTTGAAGGTAGGAATATTTTCTTTGAAGCAATGCGTTTCACACATTACTTCAAAGAGGGGAAAAATGTAGATGCATAAAATTGGTCATATCTGATTAATCCTGGCATTTAATTAAATATTTATTATTTAATTAATTTCTCTAACGTCTTCTACATATGATTAAATTTAAATAATTTAATTATATTGTTCATTCATTTTATTCTTTATAATGATTAAATAAATCAATTTTTATTTAATTATTTCATATTCATATGTCCACTTGATTAATTAAATAAATGCACTTTATTTATTTTAATTAATTATCACTTTTAATTTAATTAAGTCTTTTTGATTTAATTAAATTTAATTATTTCTTTTCAAAATTTTCTTCTAGTTAATTAAATATCTTATTTAATTAATTTCATTTACACACCATTTCTTAAAAATTTTAATTAAATATCTTCCATATCTTTTTAGAATCATAATTAAATATTCTATTTAATTATGAAATCTTTCATTATTCTTCAAATCTAGGGTAAATATTCTATTTTTAGAAGAATCTTTGTGTCACCCATAAATAAATAATTAAATTCAATAATTCATTATTTATCTTCTTCAAAATCTTTCTATAATCTTGCAAAAAGATGATTTTTAACAAATCATCTTCATCATCTTATCTTGTACCTCTTTTATAGAAAAAGAAAATAAATCTTGCTTTCTGCTTTGTTTTGTTTTTCTTCAGTCTTATCCATTCTCAACCATTCGATCTGCTAGGAATTTTCATAATCGTTGATCATATCAACCTATCAGAAGCTTTTGAAAAACTCTATAAATAGCACAACCAATCCAAGCAGGGGTTACACAACACATATCAGAGTAATTAAAGATTAATTGCATTATAGTATTATAGCATTCTAGTTTTATTATTCATAGCATCATCAATAGTTTTTCACTTTTTGACAATCATGTCTTAGCTTAAGCATTGCATACATTTCATATCTAATCTCGTTCTTTAGGAGGATTGTTCATTGAGCCTAGCACACAATTCTGAGAGCCAGTTGGAATTAATGAAAATACTAAAGATAGAGGATGATAGGACGACATCGACGACAGGATACTGAGTTTGCAAATCTCTATTGTTTTAAATATTTTGTCTTTGATATAATGTCTTATTGGTGTGATTGATTTATTTTGTTTTACATATTTAATCATGCACAAAATCGACCACACACTTCTTAATTATGTGATTGTTGTTAATGGGGAAAACCACAATTGAAAGGTATTAAAGAAGGGAACCAGATGCTTGATAATATATAGCCACATAGTTTATCTATATGTTTATCAAACCAATGGTTTGTGAAAATGTAAACTATATAGTAACATACTTTCTTGGAGTTTTCTCCTTGAAAACAATATTTATTGAATTATTATGTGTTTAGTTCTTAAGATTTACAAAACCCTACAAATTTGATATGGAAACAAGCATTTAAGTAATTACTAAAGTTTAATTTGAAAGAAGGAAAATTGAAAAAACACAATTTATTTGGATGGTAAACAACTATATTTGTAATATTGAAGCTCTTCTAGGGAAAAAAATACAGGGAAAATTTCCAATAGTTTCTTGTTCAAAATAGACAATTCTTATATTGGAAGGGCATATTAGAAATGACTATAGAAGGCTATCTTGTTTCTTTACATTGCAGCAAAAAAAAAAGTTATAAAGGACTAAAAGTTGTCAAGGTAACTTTGGAACACAACGATTATCACAAGCGCTGTAACAATATTATAGTGTTGATCATATTTAAGCTGCCTTAGGAAATTGTACAAACCCTCTAATTTTGCACAACTAGATTGGTAAGTTGACATTGAGGCCTGAAGCATCTCAACATCTAAATCTTCGACAAGACTTGTTGTCTGGCATGCAAGTTTGAGTTTTTCAACGATGTTTTGGCAACTATTAGATACAATTGTAACAAGATGTTGAATGTTTATGTGAACTAAGTCTGGTTTATTAACAGTAGACAATTTGACTTTGAAATTGCTTGTGTTGGAAGCACTAGAATGGAGGGGCTTGGTTGTATAGGAGTATTTGAATGTGTAGCCATGACCTGACATGAGTGGATGAAATATATGTATAAGTTGAAGTACATTATATACAGGTAAGCATGTAAATGAATGAGAAAAACATGCCAATTAATTACAATGGAATTAAAAAATTAGAAGCAAGATGTATTATATGTTGCACTTTACAAACAAGGTGTAAAACAAACGTTTCAATTAAATATATAGAAAAAAGTTATGAGAAATTATGCAAACTATATTTGAATTTGGTATTACATATAATTGATTATTTAATGATGTATCTTGGTTTGTAGGCTATGGTTGGTTGATTTGGATGCTCTAATCTTTGTGTCTGTCCTTTCTTCAGAATGTAGACCCAATGTTAAATAATTATGATTTTATTTGTGTTACTATCAGGTTTGTTGTAGGGGTTGTAAGTTATTTGTGTTACTTCTATTGTGTGGGTTGTAAGCTATTTGTCTTAGGGCTATGAGATATCATTCAGTGAAGGAAAAGAAAATTTTTGAGACATATTTTTAGTTTGAACATTCTGCATAGTAATAATGGATCCATATAGTCGTCAGAAATGTGCTTGTCATACCTTGATAATTCATAATATCAATCTTATGATGACCTATTCTTTTGACTCCCTTTCTTATTCAAGTTGACTGCTAAATTATGGTTTCTATTTAATTTTGATGTTTTCTATTTTCTATTTCTTTGTTTTCAGAATGTTCTATCAATATGATGTGTTTTTCAAAAATCATTTAGTTTTTCTCTAAGATTGTTGTGTTCTAAAATTGTGATGATTCATAAACCATAGGTTATGACCCATAGGTAACAAGAAATTTAAAACCATGAAATAAACATAAAATTTATTTCACAAGTTCTAAAAATATGTACATGAAGAAGCAAACAAGGATCTAACACTATGTTTTACAATAATATCACATATGAAAACATGCACAAATATGTAACATATGTGTTACCTGGGTATGCGGAGGATCATCATGGAAAAAATAGGCCCTTAAGTGGAAAAAAATTCAGAAAAATCAGTGTTAGGCAACTTGACATAAAAATTTGAATAACTTATCTATATTATTTCAAAAATATGTAAGAATAGAATTTGTATAAAATTTAATGTAGTTTCTAAACTACTAGGTTTATTTAAAAAAAAAGAATCTATTTGGTGAAAATTTGAAATTTCAATGCAATAGTACTTAAGTTTCAAGGAAAAAATAAGAAGTAGGTGTTTGTCTGACCACCCTAACCATAATAAAATGATAATATTTTTTTATAAGATTTTTTATATAAGTAGAGGACTTATGTCCGGATGTGATGCACATTTTTTTATAATTTTTTCCCAAGTAAATAACTAATTATGAATTTTTTATTACAACTTTTAAAAAATATAAAAAATCATATGTCTGACCACCTTAACTTGGTCAAAACTTCATGAAATTTATTTTTTCTTTTTTTAATCCTATAGTATGTGAAGCATAGAATGTGATACATGTTTTGGATTCAAAAAATGTGATACTATTTGAAAGCTATAGATGTTTTTCAATCAGCCTGTCGATCAGGACTTTAGTCATAATTCTAATAGAAAATGAATAATAATTATTTATTAAATTAAAATTAAAGAATAATTTATATTGGTGGAAAGCTAAGAATCTCCTCTAAAAACCCTTTTCGTTTCATCAATTTTGGGTTAAAAAAAAGTCATTAGCCACACACCCTACAAATGCCAATAATATTGCCACTTTTTGGCCCATCATGATCTTGCACATACCCACCTATAAAATTCATTTCACAGTTTAAAAAATCTGTTAATTTGATAGGTAACAACAAAAGTGTTTAGAAAGAAATACAACACAACACAAAATGTTCCAGCAAGTGACTTACCACAAGACTTTGCAAACAATGTGTCCTACTGGAAATGATGTAGAAGAGATAAAGTGAGCAGAAGTCACTCAAAAGCGAGACATACCAAATCCAATCTCCTTAGAGTTGTTGTTTCTATCTATTCACAATAAAAAAGAAAAAATGTAGATCTAAGTATATCAAAATTGAGAGCTTTTTTTGAAACAAAAAAATAAATTAAACCACCAAATAAACATAAAATTCTTTTAACAGTTAAAAAAAATTGTACATGAAGATGTGGCAAGTGACTTACCAGAAGATGCAGCACAATATGTGTGTTGTTGTCAATGATGCAGAACGATAAAGTGGGCAGATGTCGCTTAGAAGTGAAGAAAACCAAAAGCCAATGTCCTTAGGGATATTGATTCAAACTATTGACAATAAAAAAATAGATCTAAGTATATCTGAATTTATAGCTACCTTATTTCAAATTCCCAATTACCAAACAATGCATACAAATACATTATCAATATCCAACAAATATTATTTTCAATAAAGTATTACATTAATCCACTAAAAATATTAAATTAATCCACTAAAAGGCTTTTCAAATAGTAGATATCAAATTAATCAACTAAAAGTATTACATTTATTTTTTCTCAAAATAAGGAATGGGCTCCTGGTTGTGCCTTTTCTATTTATAATTATTATAACAATAAAAATCACTCAACTTCCATTCACAATTCACAACCTATTACCATTTATTTCAACAAAACTCTCCATGATATCAATATTTTATGTTATAAGCAAAGACATAAAATTCAAATTCATACCTACCTTCCTCTTTAAAATCATTAATATTCAACAAGAATAAAGTGAAATACAAATAAAATATCATGAATTTCATAACGTTTAATCCAATAGAAGAACTTAAACATAAATATGGACATATGAACCATTTCTTAACTATAAGATTCATTTTATACAAATCAAAATATAACGAATTTCATAATATTTAATTCGACAAGAGAACTTAAAAAAAAAAAGGCATGCAAAGCATTTCTGAACTGCGAGATTTATCCTTTTGATCATACATACTAATGAAGGTATTTTGTCTTTCATATCTATCTTTATTTAAGTACTAATATTTCTAGTTAAATATAGAAATCAGGCAATCTGTAATACCCCTCATACTATCTAGACTTATTGTTTTACGTGCTTTGCTTGGATACTATGATGATACTGTATTGTTGATGTGGTTAGTCAGATACTACGGTGATACTGTTATTGTTTGATATGGTTAGTTTAGATGCTAGACGATGTTATTTCATTTTAGACATGATTACCTTATATGACATTATGGTTGATTATCTGTTAATTTTAGGAATTGTGATATGATGCAATGATTTAAATTAATATGTTAGGAGGTGATTGTTAGTTAGAAATGTAATTCTGTGATTATGCTATAATTGTTAGAATAGGTGTGACGGAGGACAATATAGCATCACTCGTTCACGAGTGCCCTATTATGTTGCAATTCCTTCTCACAATGCAGTAACTTGTTTTAATGCTTTGATATATATATGTTTATATGCACATGTACACAACTTCGTTTGTATGCAGGATTGCAGGTATAAGTCTCGATTCCACCTGCTTCGGCAGGACAGGGCGAGCACCAAATAACCCAACGGATAAATGTTGATACAGAGGTGACGATGAAGTCCTCCCGTTCCATGATGTCAGGTCGTCTCATTGTTGGTATAGTTGTTGATTTTGTGTAATTGTCGTCTTTGTCTGTTGTGTTTGTGTTTTGTCTTATTTTACTATGAGGGCATTTACAGTTATGTCTAGTCTTTATGTTTGAAATAAATTATTTATTTTAATGTTGGAGTAAATAATATTTAATTATTTAAATATTTTAATTATTTTGAAAATCATATATTGCAATTAAATAATAATTAAATAATAAATCTGCTTAAATTATTTTAATTAATTAAATTTGGTGGTGGATAATTATGTGAATAATTTATTTAAAATAAATAGGTAATGTGAGGTGCAAGAAAAGTTGCAAAACAGGAATTAAAGCAATAAAAGAATAAAAAGACAGTGTGAGCCAATAGGAATTGAGAGTTGGGAAAAAGCTTGTTTTAAAGAATTGATTTTTCTTTTAATCGAAGATTTTTAGAGAGCTTTGAAGAGTGGAGGAATATATTTTATTTAATCATGAATTTTTGAGAGGTGCTCACACACACACACACACATACAGAAGAACAGAAAGTTGAAGTGCTCAGGTGAAGGTGGATTTCGTTCTGGACTACGGATTGGAAACGGATTCGAGGGCATCTTCAAATTTGCATTGGACTCCAGGTTCCTCTCGTAGTCTTCTCGTACCCTTCTGTTTATCTATCTGTTTCAGAAAAGAAAAATATATTTTATTAAAAATGATTCTTGTGATTATAGAAAACTTCTGTTGATTGAAAACTAGGGCAGATTATTGGAATAGAAAACAAAGAAAATCATAGTTATTATACTGTACAAATTCTTGTCAAGACAAAAACCCCGATCTGCTGAAACGTTCGATTTATCTATGATAGGATTTTAAGAAAATGATATCTTTGTTGAAAGTAATAAACTTTGAAGTTTTAGAAATGTGTATATATTTTAAATATGGTTGGACCTATTCATTGTTTTGTAATTTCTTTTTTTACTCTGTTATTTACCTCTATACTTTTACCCAGAATATATATATGTATATATATAAATATACATATATATATATATATACTGGTTTATATTGGGTTGTTTACCCAGAATATATATATATATATATATAAATATACATATATATATATATATACTAGTTTATATTGGTTTGTTTTTATAAACAATGCATTGGTGCGTCGGCCGTACGACCGTCGCGAATTGTATATTCCTCTGAAATCGAAATATTTTATGTCAGTGTTTTAAATTTATACATCTGTGCATAAATCCGTGTTTTTCCGTTTTGGTGGGCGTGTGTTTTAAATTTGTAAATAAAAAATTTATATTTACAAAGCTTTTGTTAAAAAAAAATAAATAGAAAAATCGATTGTTTTGGGCTCGGTGGAAGGCAAGGTAGTACCTTCCTGTCCCCACCTCGCTTTGCCCGGCGATCTTGCCCGCCAGCCGATCGCTAGCGGCGGCCGATCTTAATGGCTGCCCTGCCCGGCGATCATCAGGCTTCTTCGCCAGGCGATGCCAAACCCCGTCGGCGATCGCGTCTGTGAGGGTTTAAATGCTTTTATTTTTGTTTTTGTATTTTTTTTTTTTTATATAATTTTACATATATTTATATATATATTTATATATATATTTATATATATATATATATACATATATATATATATATCTGAATACCTCCTCATTATTTAATTGTTATTATATGGTGTTTCTTTAAATTTTGTTAAATATAATAATTATAATTATTTTATTTTATATATTAAATATTATAATTATAATTTAGTTTTAAAATATATATATATATAATCATTATTATTTTAATTGGTTTATATATATATATAAATACGTATAATTTTGTATATATAATTGAAATGTCGAATAATGTGTTATATGGGCATTTGTGTATTTAAACATGACATTATTTTTATTAATTGTTTTGGTTGAACAAATATTTTTTTAACAAGAATTAGTCTGTAGATGTGATTGTGAATTCTTTTAAGACAATCGTATTTAGTTACTCAATTGGGATTAGAATCAAATTTAATGGTGCAACTTTGCAAAATATTATGTGAGTTTTACTTTTATGATATGTAGTGATGTCTTTGTGGGAACCCGTTGTTGATTTTTGTAATCTTATCCCAGAGGCTTGTTATTTTATGATGTCATCTTCGCTTTGGTAGGCTTTGAGATTTTTGGTTTTATGAGAGGAAGGGTTGAACAGTTGGTTGAGACTTTTGACTTTGAGCAATTGCGAGATGGTTAATACCTCGTGTATCTGAGTTTTGGTTTTATGATTTATATGTGTTGTTTCAACCCTTGCCTACTTGAGATTTGTTAGGGGTCATAGGTGGGAGAGTGGCTCTTCGTGGGCGCCGGCGCCTCGGATGAGGAAGGGCCAGGATAACCCTCGAAGAGTAGTAAACAAGTGATAACCTAAACAATAGATTTAGGGGGAAGGGTAGTTTAAAAATACAAGATAATAAAACTTTGGATTCCTCGGCTATGCATTAGGGCTACCTTAGACTAGTGATAGACTGAGAAGGCCGTGGTCGGCAAAGTCAGAGTCTCGTCCTCGTGAGAGACTATTGGCTCCGCATCAGCTACCCTATGGTGCCGACGCCTCAGTTAGGAGGAAGGGCCAGGATATCCATAGATCGGTGCCGGCGCCTCAGTTGGAGGAAGGGCCAGGAAATCCCATGAGAGCTATGCGATGACACTCTCCACTTGACACCCTTGTGCTTGTTGTTGCCTCTGGATGTTATCTCGTTGTGATGTATCTTTGATTTCTTGTGAATTTGATTTGTGATTGTTTTGTGATATTACTTCATGTTATTGTGATGAGTTCTTGGTTTAACTGGTTATGTGATTTGAGTACGTTGTTGGTTGTGCATTGCATATTTGAGTTGTTCTTGTTCTGTATCATGTTGTTGAGTCGGTTTGACATTCATGGTCGGGTTCACTTCCTCGTCACCTCTGAGCACGGGGGGTGAGGTACTTCGTAATTCACATGGTTGGGTGGAACGTGCTCCGCACCCGTTGGGTTCCCCATCAGCGTCTTGTCATCTCAGCTTTCCGCAGTGCAGATGTTCCAGTGATCAGTTGTACTTCATGTTCATTATTTTGTATCAATCCCCATGTTGGAAAATTCAATGTAATTCTTGTATCAAAGAAGATTGTAATGTAATATTATTTCAATGATGTAATAGTTAGGTTTGAATTGGAACATGATTAAA
>VDFB02016326.1:0-30385 GCA_007258455.2 Sequoia sempervirens
GAGTGAGAGATATAGATATGGAGATAGAGAGGGAGACACATATATAAATAGATAGAGGAAGATAGATAGGAATATAGAGTGGAGAGAAATAGAGAGAGGATATAAAGTAGAGAGATATAGAAAGAGGGAGTGATAGGGAGAGAGGGATGGAGAGCGAGAGATATGGATAGAGAGAGAGGAAGAGATAGAGAGATACATATATTAGGAAATATAGGGGGAAGAGAGAGAGAGATGTAGGAAGAGATAAGGAGATAGAGATAGAGATAGAGATGAAGATTGAGATGGAGATAGGGATTAATATATAGAGGGGGTACACTAAAGAGGTCTTAAAGGTGAATTATCATAGCCTTAATCAAATGACATGCTACCTTGAGCATAACTCCCTAGGAACACATGCTATCCTCGGAATGTTGGTATGAAATGATTGATCAAAAATTAGTTTCTCCTTTTCATTATAAATTTTGATTTTTACTTTGATTTTAAGTTTTTAATTTATTTTATTATATAAATTGAAATACAAATTCAAAATATAATTATTCTACAATAATTAAAAATTTAGTAAAATAATTAAGTATAAATTAAATTAATTCTAATAATTATTAACGATTTTTGTAATTTTATAAAAAGACATAAATAATTAAAATAAATTTAAAATTTAAATCTAACTTAAAAATTAAAATAAAATAAATTAAATGCAAAGCCAAAATATATCAAAAATTAAAAAATTAATAATAAATAACAAAATTTTAAATTAATAAATAATTAAATAAAAAGTAAAACTAATTTTGAATTTATTAGAATTAAATTATTAATAAAATATAATTTTCATTTTCATTTCAATCTTACCAACTTCTTTTCTTCTCTTCTCTTTTAAAAAAAAATCTTATTTTTAAATTGTTAATTCATTTTAAAAATAAAAATAAAAAAGATAACAAAAATATAACTATTGAATAATTGCATAGTTTTGCATGTTTCTCTCAATTTTCAATTGTTGATTTAAAAAACTAGGTCGTCCTTTTCATATAAAAAAACACCTCCCACATAAATGTATATATAATAATTGCATGTCCTGTTAAATAGCGAAATAATAATAATAATTGCATGTCCTGCTAAATAGCGAAATAATAAAAATTTCCCGCGTCAATACATGCTAAATATAAACATAAATAGCCTTTTCAAGGTAACAGAAGTTGAACAGAGGTTTTCGCAGGTTTCAAACGAATTTCTGCGTTAATTTCAGAGGCGATTGCAAGCAAATTTTTTTGGCCGATCGCATTGGTCGTATTGTTTTTCACTGCGCTCATTGATTGGACGATTAACGAGCTTGGTTTCGCTTCATTTGGTTTTGTAATTGCAGAGAATTTTGAAACCCAAGAAAAAGAGGGTTTTGGAATTTGTGAAAGTTGAAGCGGAAAGTTTTTCTGAAAATCATCTTCAGAATTTGGCAGACTGAAGCTGAATCAGAGGTGAATTTCATTTTTCAGGTTTATTAGATTGTTTTGAATTATATACATTTTAATTGGTATTTTAATTTATTTTTTATTTGAACATTTATGAAGAAATAGGGTTTAATATTGAATTGGGGATTTGATTTTGAACGTTGGACTAATAATAGTATTTCCAATCAGTATTACAGTAGCTGCCTTAGCAGAATGCCAGATTACAAAACATTGAACAGCATAAACTGTGACTACGGGAAAATATGATCAGCATAAATTTACATTACTGCTCAAATTTAAATAACTCTACAAAACCTATACAAGGCTGTACATATGTTGCATTGTGCCATTACAAAATTCGATATCATAGGTCTGTCTAGATATCAAAACGTGTGCCATCCGAGTCTGAATAGCCTTAGTAGCAATTACCTGTAGGATATTAGTACAGCAACATAGAGAGGTTGTAGATAAATTTGTTGTTGCAGATAATTTGGGCTGTGTGTTTGTAAAATCCAAGACAATTGGATCAAATTTCTTTCACAAGTTGAAATTCGTCATTCTTTGTCCTGTAGATCAGGGGCAATTGGAGGTCCAAGCAAGCATGGATCCTGTAAAGAAGAGGAGGAAGAACAGCACAGGTGTAGATAATGTTGAATCGCAGCAGGTGACTTGCTCTTGTGATGATGGTGCATCAACCTCATCCTCTGCCTCGCCTTTCTCAATTAAAGTCAGTATGCATCAGAGAAAGCTTGACGAAAAAAATACGATGGAGAAACAGTTGGGCTCTTCTCATTTTCATCCAGGACCAGTTGCTACTCTTTGTACTCCAAGCAGAGGGGTTTGCTTGCGTGATGCAGCTCCAAGAGGAATTAAAAGAAAATGTGGTTGCATTGAAGAAGCCACTCAAACTGGCAGAGATCAGAAAATTGAATCCGATTATAATATGGGTTCAATCTTGGGAAGAGGAAAATTTGGAGTCGTCAAGGTCTGCGAGAACAGGATCACAGGAGAAGAGCTGGCATGCAAGACTTTGCCCAAAGATGGTGTAGAAAATGCATACAAGGAAGTGGAGATTATGCAACACTTATCTGGTCATCCTAATAGTGTAACACTTCATGCAGTGTACGAAGATGCAGATTCTTTGCATCTTGTAATGGAGATTTGCTCTGGGGGACGCTTGGTTGATTCCGTGAAAAATAGATCTTATTCTGAGCGGGAAGCTGCACAAGTAATCAAGCAGTTGGTTGGTGTAATTCAACACTGTCATGAGATGGGAGTTGTTCACAGGGATATAAAACCTGAGAATGTTCTTCTGACCAGCGATGGACAGATGAAGTTATCTGATTTTGGCTTGTCTGTGCATGCTGCAAATGGTATGGGCTTCAAAATTTCATAGAAGAGTTTTTTTCTTTTCATAAAACCGAAACTCTTTAAAATAAATTATTTATCAAGGTCATTTGTCATTCACTAAAACTTCTTGTTTATATTGAATACAGGCCAAAATTTATCAGGTTTGGTGGGCAGTGCCTCATATGTTGCCCCGGAAGTTTTGGCAGGGAAATATACAGAAAAGGTAGATGTGTGGGCTACTGGTGTCCTCCTCCATGCGCTCTTGATTGGTAGCTTACCATTTTTTGGGGATTCTGTGGACGCCATTTTTGAGGCAGTGAAAAATGTGCAATTGGATTTCCAGACTGAAAAGTGGAAGTCTGTTTCTGGACCGGCAAAGGATTTGCTTTCAAGGATGCTTTCAAGGAATGTTGACAAGAGACTCTCTCCAGATGAAATTTTAAGTATGTATATTTTTCTAGCTTCACATTTTAGTGTTTGCCAGGGATTGAGCACTGTGCAATAATGCATACATATATATGAACATTTATTGTGAGGTTTTGCTTATTCACTTTTTTCATTTCTTTTACAGACCATCCTTGGGTTCTGTATCATACAAAATCTGATATGGAGCTCTTTAAGGAGTCAAAATTGATTTCTCCATACAAGCCAGACAGAATGCAAGCCGCAGATAATTCAAGCCCAGAAGAGTGGACAGAGAAGTGCATATGCAGGAATTTACAGTCGTCACTTGTTGATGTAGTTGATCAAGCTCTTGCATCGTTTTCAGAGAAAGTCTGTGAAAAGCAGGAAACAAATTTATGTCTTGTAGATGTTCTCTGTGCTGCAGTTGCACAGTTGAGAATATCCAAACATAAAAGGAGCAGACTCCATGTGTCTGCTCATCCTTTCCTGGGGAAGAGTTCTATTCATCCAGGATTGGCTCTCTGTAAAGCATTCTGATCATTGTGGGTTGAAGACAGTTTGGTCACACTTGCGATGAATTTGAGGCCTGAAGAATTCTTATTCTGTGGAGTTACTAAGAGCAGGAGAAATTTAGCTTATCAGGATTGAGACATTGATTCTTTTATGTTTTTGTGGGATAACATTGGTCTTACAGAAAAATACTGTATTTGACCAGCTTGTACTGCACCCTAAGGTGGTGCTTTGCTGATACTGTATCTGTACAACATTTTGAAATTATCATAATAATGTATTCAAATGAATCAGAAACAGTCACTCGAATCAAAATTCTAATTTTTATTCTATTGATTATAAAAAGCTGTTTTGTCTTCTGGAAGAATTCTTTGTATATTTTGATTTCAACAATCACACTTCATGAAGAATGATAAGAGGAATTGTAAGAATGCCAAAAGATGCCCATAGAAACATGAGAACCTACTGCAGGGTAGAAGTGAGATGCAGATTATGAATAAAGTTTAAAACAAATAATATAAATTCTCAAACTGAATTTGGAAACCTTCTGATAAATGCCAGAGTTTAAAGACAGTATTATAAAGAGATATAATCTGTAATATAATTGTTAAACTGACAAGTTAATAACAAAGTAATATTATAAAATTATAGAGCAAATAATGTTACTATTAGTTTAGCCCGCCCGGGTAGTGGAGTTGGCTTGAGCTGTGGGTTTGCTCCCTGTAGGTCTCGGGTTCAACCCACCGCTCTCACGGTTGACCAGTGGGCCTGTATGCGGGCTGTGGCATCCACCCGCAGGGGGCTAGTCTCGCCTCAGCTCGCCCCAGGTACCCAAGGTATGGGCTGCTGGCCCATTGGGCTGAGTCACGGGGACACCCTTGTTGCATAAAAAAAAAATGTTACTATTAGTTTTGTATAATTTTATCAAAGTTTTAACTAAATGTTATTATAAATATCTATTGATTATATTAGAAGTAATATATAAAAATTATTTATAAAAGTGTAAATGGAATATGGAAGGTAAGAGAATAAGGAGAATGAATTTGTACTTTGAGTTTGGATTTTTATATAAGTACCAGATTTATCAGAGTTCTGACGGCTTAAACTTTTATGATCCCCACATGAATTTTAGATAGGTTTTTAGTCTTATTTCTTTGGAAATCTTCAATTTGATTTTTTCCATTACTAACTCGTGTATTTTTTTGGTTGTCAGATTCCAATTAGGGGAATCCATCAAATTGTTGTTTAAGATTTCCAGGTTAGAACTATTTTTAGGATGGGATCTTTTGTCACCTATTTCAGAATCTCTCAAATTTGAATATTTTGAAACATCTTATAAATTTTCTCTATATCTTCACTCTTCGATTTAGTTTTAGAGGATTTTTTTGTTACATGTTTTAGATTTTTCACATTCTTTTCTTGAACCTGAGACCCTTCTTTGTTAGGAGTGTCTCTGAAACAAAATGTGTAAGCATGGTTTCAGGGGGAGCTTATGGTTTTTTGTTCTATCATCTCTAAACCTTGAAAGTTTAGTTACGATACTTATTGGAGTTGTTCGTGTTGAAATCTTGACTCATTTTTGCTTAGAAAAGTGTTTTAGAAGAAGTCCTTGTCTGATATCCTACGTGTCTTGAAAGTTAATAAAATGCTTCAAGAGTTTGAAGTACTTGAGTTACAGTCCATAGAAGACCATGAGGTGAAATGAATAACAGTCTACTGTCACAAAAGTGTTTTTCTCAAGTGCCATGATCATTACAATGCTCTTCATATTCATTATCTCAGTCATAATATCAGTGCTTTTCATACTTGAACAGTAATATTCTTGTTTGATTCATACTTGGTGGAGTTGATCAAATGGTTTTGATAGTGAGACAGCACATTTGCTTGTGGTGAATGCTTTGGAGGACAGTTGCTTGAACAGTGGGATTGATAACAATGAATATAATGTTCCTTTTCTCAGTTACAGAGGTATGGTATCAAGGGTTCATTCTTTACCTTTGTATATTTGGTAAGGTGAATAGATGTGGTCTAAGGTTGAGTATTGGTTATATTGTCATGATGTTCACTGCTCATTCTTCACTCAGTCCGTGATGCAGTTCTTAATGTTAATGCTTCATGATAATAATGCAAAAGTTGATGCAAGACTTTATTGATCATTTCATTGAGTTTATACCAAGTGATTACATTGCTTGTATGCCATGCTATTGATCAGTCATTCTAGTAATGGACAGTGAGATGACTGGAAGCACAGTGGTATGTATGTTATCATTTTGACAGTGATATTCATGGTCAAGGTGATCCTCCAATTCAATGGTCAGTGACAGTGGTTTTGATGCTGACAGTGATATTATTGTTTTTTTCTTGAGTTTTGATTGTGCTTTGACAGTCCATGTTGGATATGCAAATAATGCTGTCTTGGTATGCAAAGTCTTTGTATGCAGATTATCCAAAGTAGTTGACATGGCATACAAGTGCCAGTACTGATGGTTCCTAGTTTGGTGCAACTATTCCATGAATGCCAGTCTTGACAACATTGACAGATCGTAGTTGTTGCACAGCATTGTCAAGCTCAATTACATAATATCTATGAACATTGCTAGTTGTGACAGCTGATGATATTGGCGACATATAAACTTGACTTATACTTTCCTTTGGTGACAGTACTAATAGTTGGGTCTATCTACAGTGTTGTCATTGCATAGAAAAACATGTTATCATTGTTCTCAGGGGAAGTAGTACAGTGATCAATAAGGACAGTGTTGCTGATACAGTCAAGTTGCAGTTACTCAACATCTTGACATCAGACAGTGCTGGTGCTTCTTTCACTGTTTGCCAGGTTGGAAAGTGGTATTGATATGCACATGTGTTTTATGCCAGTGGTCTCCATGTTCTTTTTATGTCAGTCATATTTTTGTTTGGACAGTAGTATAGTGCCAGTGATGTCTTGTCTCAGTATTCATGTATTTCCATGAAGGTTTCCATTCAAGAAACAGTGGTAATGTTGGCCTATGCTTGATGACAGTGGAAAATGGTCTTGCACAGTGGTTAATGTTTTTCTTATGACAATGGCTTTCATTGAAGGTGCAAAAGTGCTTGCTTATGACAGTGAATGGTTTTCATCTATATGCTAGGATAGTGATACAGTGCCTTTCATGATTATCTCAGTCTTAAGTCTTATGTGCCTGCAGCATTGTTATAAGTCTTTCACAGTAAGAGTCACTGCCTTGGACTGATGTTATGGTTGCAGTTATTGGATCAAATACTCTTTCCTATTCCCTAAGTTAATGCACCCTTGCAGATTGAACAGTGGCACTTTGCTCTATTGACATTTGTTGTTCCTGCATTCAGTGGTCTTCTGGAGTTTGATAGGCTTTATGCTCAAATATTTGATACCACAGTCATTTAGCGTTTTGAAGACAGTCAGTTTGGTGCCCTGGAATTCATTGCTTACTAACAGTGGGACTGTGCGTTCTTTGCTTTGAGACAGTATGTTCTTTGTTCCTTTGGCATTGTTGTCAATGGGGAAGAAGTCTTTGGATAGTAGATTTGTGGATTTGCAGGGATTTGCAGTGAACATTTGCTTTAATGGTTGCTTCTATTTGCTTGAATAAGAATGTCATGTCCCTTCTCGACATCTCTCGGAGGGACAGGATTGGCCTATCACATGACCCTCGTAGGCCGATAGGTGGATAGAGGGTCACTTCGAGCTTGGCAGCTTCACCAGGATTGATCGTTGTCTTTCGTTCGCTCAATCGGAGACTATTTGCAGAATTGCTATTTTTAGCAGTTCCTGGCAGTGTGTGGGACCACTGCTATTTTTAGCAGTATGGCTGTGGCGGCATCAGGAATCACTTCAGAGTTCGTCAGCATCAGACGGATCAGTCATCGGGTTAGAAACGAGGAAGATATTAATATTTGATCGTATTGATTAAATATTAATTAATTAACGTTTATAATATAAAGTTATAATTTTAAATTATAACTTAAGTGTTTTCCTTGAAGGGTGCGCCCAACATCAGAAGGGGCCAAAAAGTGATTATTAAAGTATTTAAAATATTCAGTGGAGGACTATTGAAATATTAAAATATTAAAACGTGAATATTTTAATGAAACCCTATTTTCAAGCAAATCGCACTTTTCAGCCTATTAGTGGATTTTGCCTTGGGATTTGTGCATTATGAGATTATTGAGTTTGATATTGATCAATTTTGGTCTGAGCCTGAGACTTTAGGGTTTCGTGTTCGATTGCCTTGGGGAACGAGCCATCTCCAACGGAAAGCAATTCAGAGAGTGTGCAATATCACTTGATTTATTGCCTACAGAGGTTTTCTTATTCAGAGAAAACTACAGAGCTTCAGTAGATTCATCATCTTCAGTTCTCTTCAGTTGTTTGGTATCAGAGATCATCTATTCTTCTTGGCGCATTATCCACAGAGCCTTGGACATCATTTTTTGAGGAGGCCGTACAAATTAATTCTGATTTCTGACAGGCCGTACCTTCTTGTCAGGCCGTACCTGTGCAGAAGCACGTGTTCATTCATTTTGGGAGAAACGCCTACCAGTCTTGCTTCACAGTTGCATCAAAATTGGCGCCCACCTTGCTGGAGTCTATTGCAATCATCAGATAGCTGGAGAAGAGAGTTATTAATTTCTGCCGTACCATTTTGTACCTTCAGCCGTACCAGCAGAAATCAGGTTCTTTTTACAATAAAAATCAATATTCTATCTTGCATGTTGTCAGATCATTGTTATATGGAATCATTTGATTAATAAAGGATACGCCTTCATTTATTATCATATTTCACAAGCAAATTGAAGACTTAGGATTTTTATTGAATTTATTTCAATTTTCTGTCAAAGCCGTACTGTTCATTAAATGCATTGAAAATCCAAAAATTGCAAAAAAAACTCAAAAACGTCAGAAAAACTTAAAATATCAGTCAGAGCAGTGTCAGAGGGAAACCTAGGGTTTCTACAAAGAACAGTGACAATGTATTCAGTGTTTTAACATTTGCTTCAGTGTTGCTTTGCAGACATTTGCTTCACTAAGAACAGTGACAGTGTATTTGCTTTGTGCAGTTGCAGTGGCAGTGAGCATTTGGTTTTCTTGATTTACTTGGACAGTGATTTGCTGCTTTGATTTACTTGGACAGTGAACAGTGAAGCTATCCACTGAAATGCACTTTGCTTGGCTTTGAATGCACTTTGCTTGGATTCCCTTGAAAGTGGTGGCAGTGGTGCAACAGTGAACATGAACATAGGAGGAGGAGCAAAATTTGGAATATTGACATCAATGCCAAAGGGGGAGTTTGTTGACTTTGGCATTGTTTGTCATTGATGTCAATAATACTTGGTTTGTTTTTCATCCACTCACTGCTCTACTTGGTTTGGTTTGTTATCTACTCTCTGCTCATCCTAGTGTTGTTGAAAAGGATCTTGCTATGTTGTTGGAAAGGGCCATTTGACATAATGCAGACATCTTAAAAGGTTGTTCACATGGTGTTAATGTTAAATGAGGTGTTATAAAGAAACCTGTCATGGATTGGTGTAGTGATTGCAAAATGCAGAATGTTGCTTCAAGGGAGGCCTCAGTGAAGACACTTTAGTGCTGACATTGCAGTGTCAAAGTGTTGTTGAATGTCTCAGGTTAAGTGTTGATTGATAGCTCATTTATCTTAAGACTCTAACCCTAGTGCTTGTGCTTCTTTGTCAGCCTCAAAGGAATAATATTCTACATCAAACATGGTGAAAGTCAGAGATTATGATACAGACACTTGATTTAAGTATCTTGAGGTTTTTCTCCTCTTAGGATTTCTTTTTCTTGCTTTGGAGGTCATTCAAAAACCCTACATAAGGTTTATTATGGAAAGGGTTTTCAACTTTGTTTCTTTTGTTTTAAGAGTTCGATGACTTACTATAGCAAGTTAAGAGTTACTTAAAGGATTGCTTAAAGGGTTTGATTAACATTCTTACCGGCCCCCACTCCTTGGCCTTACCAACTGAGCAGGTAGAAGACTTACATTTTAAATATCAATGGCTGTCGTTTAAAAGTAAAACCTGGCGGGAGCACTTAATCAAAGGCTCAGATTTAAATGTGTATAACAGCTATTCTCCGATGTATGAAGTTTGACAGGCAATTGAAGGTCAGGGTTTTTGGTTTAGTTACACAGTTTGTAACTGTCCTTTGGAGCAACGATGGAAGAAGGAACCAGGGAGTGGCATTGTTTTGATTGATTTTCAAATTACAGAGAGAGCTTGATGCAACGTGAATGAAAACAGTGATATGATGTTCTTCTAATATGAAAATATGAGTGGGAAGAGTGTGTAAAAAGGTGTAGTAATTATTGACAATTGAGTTTATTCCTGTTATGGTGGAATGTGACTCAAAGAAAGGGATCTGCAGGACTTTTTGTGTAAGTCAAGGGTTTAAAGAATGAGTCTTTGAATATCAGATATTGTTCAAGTGTCCTTCTCTGCACAGACCTATGTGACTTGAGAATGAGTGCTAGTGCTTTTGAATTGGAGTCTAGAACAGTGTGATATGTTCTGAACAAGAAAATGAATGATGAGTTGTTTATTTGAGTGGAGTTTGTCCTTGTAAAAGAATGTCACTGTCATTTATTCTCTCTGTCATCCTAAGAAACAGTGATTAAGCAGTGAAGTATTTTGTAAACAGAGAAGAACAGTATTATGATGGATAAAACATTGCTGTGAGTCAAGGTGTTGAACAACTATGTTGTTGACGAATATTGTAACAAAGTAACCCCCTAAAGTTATATCTCTTCTTTCATTGGAGATTGGTCATTAAGACCATGGAGGTTTTTGCCAATGAGGCTGAATTTTGCCAGTGAGGCATTTTGTGATTGTTAGTGAGAAGCTGTATTGCCAGTGATGCATACCTTTTTGAGATTATAACCAGTGAGGCAGTCAGTGAGACATATTTGTAATCAGTGAGATTCTGTTTTGCCAATGAGGCTCAATAAATTTGCTTTTCAGAGTGGTTTTTTATCCCTATGAGGGTTTTCCACTCATAATCCTGGTGTTCTGTCTTCTCTTGATTGCATGTCAATTTGTGGTTGATGAGTTGTCATGGTTCAAGCATTTTGTTCACTCTACTTCTAATATGTATGATGTTTGAAGTGATTGCAATACTGTCTATGCTTAATTCAAGTGAATGCAACACAGTGTATGTGATGTTTCCAATGCTTTTATCTGTTTAAATTAAAGTGGGTTCTCTGATAGAAGTTGATTTGAAATTGGACCACTGATTCACCACCCATCCGCCCCGTCCTCTCCCTACTCTCAGTGGTCCTGTACTCCCAACATTTACATTATTTGCATTTATCAGAAATTTTTATTACTGATTCATTTGGAATCTCAAATCCTTGTCAGAGGGAAACTAATACCCTTACATCCATGCTTAACAAAGTATAATATTTTTCTTCAATTTTCATTACATTTCCTAGATGAGAAACCAGTTGGGGTAGGAAATTCCAGATTTAGTGGGCACATCCTTGCTCGTAATCCATTTGGGGTATGATAGTGCCAAAATTTCCTTTCAGAGTTCGGGGAAAGGTATAATATTTTAGGGCAAAGCATAGAGCACTTAAGCTCCTCTATTTTCCTGTATTTCCTCACCACCACCATCGTCTGCACTTAGAAACTTTGTAGAGATTGGAGGGGCTGCAGCTTCTTCACCTACCGCAATTTTCTTGAAATATTGTTTTACATTTCCAGGCTTACTTTTTCTTACTAATTCTAACTCTATTACCTTAATTAGCTTATCTGGAGGGACGTCCAAAACTAGGACATCTGACTCCATTAAGATCTGTAAATTTCTTGGATAACAAGGGTTTCATGTAACTTAGAAAATCATTAATATTATTTCTTTGGTTAAGTTATTAAATAAATTCTTATTTTCATGTAATTATTTTCTTTTATTGACGATGATGATTTTCTCTGAGCATGGTATTTGATATTTATTTTTATATTATCCAATCATTTTAATAATAAATGCATCCTTAACTATTTATTCTAGTCTTTTGTCAACCAACATGCCTAATTTTCACTAATAATATTAGAATTTAATATACAACTGAATTAAAGAAATGATATAGAAAGGATATTGAGGGGTAATTTTCTTTGCCGGATTTAAAATTGTAATATTTGATTTTATCATCTTTTTTTGGACCAAACTTATTGTAAAATATTTGGACGATTTTTATTTTTCTACATATACATGGTTCTTAGCATGCATTCAACATATAGTAAACATTGTAGAATAAAGAACATAATAGAATCATTAATCATAGAAAATTACTTAACTCTAACCTCATTGTCAAAAGAGCAAAAAAAATCCGTACTTTTCAAGTATTGCTTATTGAATACAAATCTTGCAAACATAACAAAAACATAATGCAACAATCTAGACACCTCTTGAAATAATATCATTAAATTATAACAAAACAAAGGAGAACCTAAAATAAATGTTTCACTTTATTCACAACTCAAACAAAATGACTCAAATACAAACCTTATACTAAAAATTCTCAAGACATAATTCATAGTTAGAATTAGATAAAATCCAAACAATTAAAAATACAAACCTATAGGTAAAACAATGATGAACATAAAATAAATAGAAAATATCAACTTATTGATCCTTGAACTTCCACAACTGAAGGCAGGGTAGGAGAAGCAACCACAACAACAATTCATAATTATCTTCAAGTGCTAAAATTATAGTCAAAGTATGATCACATCTAAGAGAAAATTATTTGTTGGTTATTTGTGTTATATCTTCTTTTGTATCAATTATTTTACCTTTAGCTTTGGAATCCTTAGGATTAATTTGCATGGTGTATATGGTTTCAAGCTATTCTTTACTGTCTTTTGTTTTTAGTATTTCATCTTTACATTGTAGACCACTTTATAATAAGGATTAGCTTACATGGCATATTTGGATTCCAACTACGTTCTATCCTCTTTTATTTTCAATGTTTTAAATTTTATTTGTAACTTCTAGACCCCTTTAGAGACATATGATAACATAGTAAACAAAGTCCTTAGAGACATAAGCAAGGATAAAAAAATTGTAACCTACACATCATTATGGGACATATGATAACATAGTAAACAAAGTCCTTAGAGACATAAGCAAGGATAAAAAAATTGTAACCTACACATCATTATGGTCATCATGTTATTTATTAAATCTAAATTTATTAAGTTCTAAAAGTATAATAGAATCTAACAATTAGTTCAATTTTACAATAAAATAATTACAATGTCATTGATGTTTAATTATTTTTTAAAATTAAATTTTAAAATAAATGGTTTATTTTGCATATATTCTTTTTTTTTAATTACAATTCTAAGATAATTGTTTCCAACTATTATAGATCATTTTTTTTTGTTAAAAAACGTTGGACTCATTTCTATTCCATTGTGCAAGGATTGTAGCCTTTCTTCATTGAGCCAACCTTTTCATCAATTTTGCACCCAATAGAGGACTATTTTGTGCTTTAAGGTGAGTTAATTTCTAATTTGACATCATTTTTCTTCAATATTCCATATATTAGTGAAAGAAATGTCAATGTAGACAATTTAAAGATATTGGTACAAAGTTACATATATCATTAATTTTTACACCTCATGACCTCTTTCCTGCAATAGGATGCTTTAACCAATCGAGCTAGGCCCCCCCGCCCCATAATATAATACTATATTATATTATTTTTATTATATTACTTTATAATATAATATACTATAATAAGAGAGTAGAATATGTATAAAACATATTATTTTTTTTAGTTAATTATTTTTTTCATTTATTGTATGTTTACAATGTTATATATTGGGAAAAAAAATTATACAACACATTTATGATACATTTTAAATGTTTAAACTTAATTAAATTTAATATGTAATTTTAAATTTTTAAATTAAGTATTTCTTTAATATGATAATGAAGCTAAGGAAATAGGGTGCTCACCTTTTGGGAGATGGAACACAAGGGTTTAGGACCTATTTCACTTAGTTCATTCAAGGAAACCTTAGAGATCTCAATCTGTGGATAGAAAGAGGGAAAGAGATCTTGCAATAAGGTATCCTAGGGTGTGATTAAGGACTAAAAGAGGGTTCACCACCAAGCTAGGGATTGGAAAGAATAGTAACATGCAAGACCTAATGACAAAACCTAATGATGTGCAAAACTTCAATAAATGGCCTAGAAATGAATGTAAATTAGAGCAGTAAATTGGAAAAGTATAGCGATGCACCTGGAAACTTGTAGAAGCCTAGAAAAAAGTATGAAATGCTGAAAAAGCCAACTTTAATGCACATTGGGACTCATACGCCAGGCTAGGCATATCAGTCCTAGACTAGGGTTTCTAGGCTGAAACAAGAATTTGGCAGTGTCTGGTCTAGATCTCCTAAAATTTGGAAAAATCACTATACTGGGACTCATACACCACAAGTCGCATATTAGGTTTATCCTGATTTTTTGGAAAGTCATAGTATGAATTTTCTCTCTTATCTCTACTCTGTCTTCTCAGCTTGATTTCTGAATCTGAACGTATAAAAAGCCTACAAAACATAATTTAGTGTTGATTTTCTTATGGGGGCTTTGCCTTGGTCAAACCCCTAGTTGGGTAATTAAAATTTGACAGAAACAATGGATCTTGAAAGTAAATGTGAGTACAAACCCTTATTTTAAGTGCATCCAATATTAGGAAATCTGAAATGCAATGCAATCCTATTCTAATGTGCTAGAATGAGATGCATGAATGAAGCATGAAGATGATGAATCACTTTGGGAGATCTCTAATCACCATAATAAGCCATAATAATGCATGTGCCTTCCTTTAGGCTGAAAGTAGAGTGATAATGGAGGACGAAATCACTTAGGAAACAAGTCATTAGGCTTGGTTTGATGGCTAGTTGCATCTCCCCAACCTAGAATCCATCACGATTCTCCATAGCCAACGATGATCAATCCTTAACAATGCTAGATCTTGAATGAAAGTGAGCTTGAAGACCTACAAAAACACAATGATATACTGCTCCAAGACTTTGACTTTACTTGCTCTTGAAAACTTGTAGATATCCCTTGAAGACTCTTTCTTGAAACTCTAGGATGACTTAGCTCTTGAATCACTTTCTCTAGGTGGAATAATGACTTGAAAGCTTGTTTATATAGGCACTTTACCTAATTTATCATTTATTAGATCTCAAATGCTAACATCAACCAAAATTTTGAATTAAAAACTTGAATTTCTCGCTCAAACCCTAAAAAGGGGCCACACGAGACTCATACGCCACTTGTGGCATATGGGTCCCACCTAGGGGGACTGATACACCCAAGGCCACATATGAGTCCCACCCTAGTTTTTTGGGGTGAGAAAATGTTGGGAGGTGAGAAAATTAAGTGTATTTATTTATTTTATTGGATTTTAGTCAAAATAAGCCTTGAGATCCAAAATAAAGGGTCTTAGGGGCCTATTAATTATGATTTAAAGGGTCATAAATGCAAGGGTACCAAAATAGGTCCAAATTAAGTGAGAAATTATACCATCTCCAAGAAGGGAGTACAATATCTGTCACTACATTTAGCCCCCACTTTAGCGCCCATATTACTCTACGGGCATATGCAAGCTAAAGGAATCCGAACAATAAACTTCATTCCATAAAAGGATACTCATATAGATTCATTCACAATGTGGGAGATTGAATCCCCCACTATAGCTATCTACAAAACCACAATGTTAGGAACCACATCCTACAACAAAAATTCATTAGTCACTTAAAAATCATCTTATCTAACTTCTTCTAAAAATAAAATTTGAGGGTAGATGTATGCCCCCCCCTACATTTTGCTTGCCTTATGGAGGTGGAATCAAGGTAGCAATCTAGCCACATTGAATTGGATAAGTCATATCATAGGGTATTTCTAAGGACCATACCACAATGTGATAGACATTTGATGATAACATGAGTAGAATCATGAATCCAATGCAACAAACAATGTCAAAAATAGAGTTCTCTAGCCTTCGGTATGCTAATTTGAATGAAAAAAACTTTTAACCCTGATATGCTAAAGACCTAATTTGAGCATATATAAGAGTAAAAAGTAAAGTAATTTGTAATCATTTTTTCTTTACCTTCTTGAAATTTAACTTCATTGGAGAGTGAGTGAAAATTCCAAGTGCTCGAGAGTACGTGCCCCTAAGACTTGATAGCTGCATGAGGAGGTAATGTGAGGCGATCTTCAGATTTCAATGAGTCATTTTTTTGCCACCTTAGCTTTTTTTTTATGCATTTCTAGGTAGACTTAGGACCCTAGAAGAAAAGTTTGCAAAGCATCCCTTTTTTTCGCAGTGCCCCCCTTTTTCGCGAAGTGTCCCCTTTTTTGCAAAGTGTCCCCTTTTTTGTAAAGTGTCCCAAAAGGGGATTAAAGTTTCTAGGACCCTTAGAAAAGTACACTAGAACAACTTTAGTACACTTTTTTGACTATTGATGTATAGATTTAAGATTTTAGAATGCTTGTACGACAAATTTTTTCTTTTTTGTTAGATTCCACCTCGGTCATGACAACATCTTGACAGAAAATTATTTTGTCATCTACCGGACCTTGTCTAGACATAATTAGAGGAAGATACTCAAATTTTACAGACCACTGAGATTTATTAGGTGTACCTCATGCCTCCCATGAGGTACCATGATGTCATGTTAATGGCATTGGTAGAGAGATGGGATGCATACACTTGCACATTTTTTCTGCCTATAGGCGAGATGACGATCACCCTAGAGGATGTACATCGCATCCTTCGAGTTCCCATCCGAGGAAAGACTGTGAACTTCATAGGGGATCGTACATACGAGCATATGTGAGTAGATGTAGGGTTATTCCATGGAGGACCTATTCAAGAGGAGATTGTAGGGCCACGTATTGAGTTACCATGACTACTCTATACACGATCACCACTTTTGAGATGGATCATGATGTTCATAGTAGAACTAGTAATCGCCTCTAATGGCCATGGAGCACACCTAGATGGAGGCCTAGTTCACATGATACAGTAGATGGAGCGCTACATGACCATCTATGCATGGGGCCATAACATTCTTGTACATCTATATTATGATTTAGGGCGGTTTGTGTATCACAAGGTCGATAGCATGGTACATTGTATGCTATTGCAGGTGTGGTGCTTGGAGCATATCACATGCACCAGGCTGATAGGGTTCATTTCTATATACACCCTCAGATACCCACATGCATTTAGTTATCCAATAAGATGGGCATGGCAGTATGGGGATCTTTTATACTAGAGAGTCAAATTTGACCACTTGGATCAGGAGATCTTATGGAGACCTTATTAGTTGACACCATAATGGTTGAATGAGACTCGCTAGTTGAGGTAGATGTAGATGGATAGGTTTCTACTAGGTAAGCATGATTACATAGTAAGACCATTCTACTATGATCGTGTTATGTGAGAGTTCAGGTAGATACAAGTACCACTAGTAGCACGACCCTTTTATAGGTGATTAGTGTAGAGTGCTTGGAGACTAGGAGATACAAGATGATTCACCTCTGATGATGACATCTTCAGTGACTCAGATGATGATGATCATGATGTGCCCCTAATCTCTGAAACTGATGATGTTGGTGGTACAGATGCATACGAGGAGTGGCGGGCTGCAACATGACCAACTTTGGTGTTTCCCATGGATCAACCTATAGGATTTGCAGGACCACTTCTAGATCAAAGGGATGAGGAGGAGGAGATAGGTGAGGATATAGGGCTCAGGGCTATAGACCTATTTGCAGATGAGATAGATGAGGATTACAATGAGGGGATAGACCTAGACTATGAGCAAGAGGAGGAGGATGAGGAGGAGGAGAAGCAGCTGACGAGTGAGGGAAGTGACACAAAAAATAAGGGTTTAGTTGCGCATGAGTGGAGAGAGTCAGCTCCCACCCATGTCACTAGATCACAGTTGACAACCATGACACACACCAACACTTATGAGTATGGAGAGGCAAGTACATCCTCTATTCCTCCTGCGTAGGATGAGGTTGTCTTTACATAGCCAGTCGGAGATCTAGGTGATCTGACATTTTATTTATTGTTATGCTTATTCTTATGTTCATGCTTTTAATTTATATATAAATATATCATAATGTGTACTGATTAGCTTTATGATTCTATCTTGCAAGTTTTGTGAGAGAGTTACATGATCTCTACCGATGGGTAGTCACAGAGATGGTACCTCCTTCACTCAGAGATAAGGCCATAGACTACATGCCCCTACCTATCATGGAGCAACATCTAGATCTATTTGACCCTTTTTCTAGGCTGAGGAGCATATGAGGGTGCTACTAGGCACATAGATCGAGATGAGGTTGCATATGAGGAGCTTCGGTCATCTCGAGATCCAACTGAGGTTGAGAGAATTCATGTAGAGATTTCCAAGCTACAAGAAGATAGAGACCACATAGAGTGAGAGTGTCTAGGTGCTATTGCATAGGAGACCGCAACTGTTGGAAGAGAAAGTGGCCTATTGTATGCACTAGATTCTCTTATTTCATGATCACATACTACCATCTCTCGATAGATCATCTCTCGATGGGTGCAATCACCAGATTCCAAGGGATATGGTAGTCACAGGCCACACTAGCATTGTAGATTTGATGACATGTACTAAATTTTTTATGATAATATATATGATCTTAGATGCTTGACTATTTATGCTTATGTGTTTTAAGTTAAATGGAAATGTGATTTATCAAATAAAATTTGTAAGACTATTTAATAAATGTGTCCATGATTTAACATGCTTTATGTGATCTAATTAAAACTATCCTAGTTTCTTTTAGATGCAACATTGTGTTTAAGTATGTTATGTTAAATTAAATGCACCTATGATATTATTGTAGAACATTAAATGCATATAAGGATCTAATCTAACATGACATATAAGATAATATTGAATAGTATGAAACCTAAAGTAACCACCTAAACTTAATTTAAATAATTAATTTAGTATTCCATACACACAAATGATTATTTGTCAATAATGATGCAATGCAAGAGAACATAGAATGTCATCTACTAACTCTAATACCATTGCTCTATCATTCACACTATTCAAGAAGATTAGACATAGTATCAGTGCAGATGCATAGCATTGATAGGTTCTTTAAGAGGTGTACCATCCATTTTTGTTAACGTGTATGCTCCAGACCCATAACTTTCATCAATTATGTAAGGATCTAACCAATTAAGGTTGAACTTTCCTTTTTTAGTTGGAGTGACATTGACATTACGTTGATCCTCAAATAAGACCAAATCACCTTTATTGAATAAATGAGGTATGACGTTATCATTGTAACTATGCTGAATTCTTCTATAATAAGCTTGAAGGTGCTCAAGAGCATTAATGCGTTGTTCATCAAGAATTTCAAGCTAATGCAAATGTTGTTCCTAATAGGTATTGTCATCAATAAGTCCTTGAAGAGAAATTCTTAATGAAGGAATCTCTAACTCCAAGGGCATTATCACCTCGATTTCATAGACGAGGTTATAAGGGGTATTCCAAGTTGATGTTCTAAAATTTGTATGATAAGCCCATAACACATATGTTAGTTGTGTGTGCCAGTCCTTATTATGTTTTCTTACTATTATCCTTAATATTTTCTTGAGGGTTCTATTAGTTTATTCAACTTGGCCATTAGATTGCAGGTAGTAGGGTCTTGAAAAATGATGTTGTATGTTAAACACTTCTAAGAATTTCTTCACATCCTTATTCTTAAATGGTGTCCCATTGTTCAAAACTAATGCAAAAAGAAGTCCAAAGTGAGCAATAATGTGTTCCAATATGAAATGACATATTACATCAATAGTTGTTGAATGAAGGGGAATTGCTTCTACCCATTTCGTGAAATAATTTGTTCTAGTAATTATGAATGTATGTTTGGCAGAAGAAAGAGGTGAAATTTTTCCAATAAGATCCAGATCCCATATAGAGAAAGGCCAAATAGGAACTTGTGTGTGAAGCTTAGAATTAGGAGCGTGAATCAATTTGCTATGTTCCTAAAATTTGTGACAGTTCTTAATGTATGCAAAGAAATATTATTCCATATGTCTCCAATAGTATCCTATGTGGATTGGCTTTTGAACTAATGATCTTCCTCCAAAATGGCCTCCGCAAGTACCTGCATGAGCTTCTTCAAGTGCTATGGGGATTTCAGATTGTTTAAGGCATCTAAGTAAGAGACCATCAAAGGACCTTTCATACAACATGTCAACAAGAATTATATATTTAGACACAAGCTTCTGAAGGTGAGCTCAAGTATTCTTAGTTGTCAGCTCAAGAAAGGTAGCATATTTTAAGTAATTAAATATTGGCACAAACCATTCACTAGAGATTTCCATGGTGGTTGATAATACTTCTACTTTAGATTCTATCGATGGTTTCATAATTGTGTGTATGACAAATGTGAAATATTCTGAAGGATCTTGAGGAGATATTAGAGAAGATGCACTTGCCATTGCATCCACATGCTGATTATCTTTTCATGGGATGATATCAATGGTGTATGAATCAAACTTATCTAACAAAGTCATTGTGAGATCCTTGTATTTTGATAACTTGTCATGGTTTTCTTGGTACATTCCGTTTGTTTGTTTTATAACTAATTGTGAATCATTGAATACTTTAACATTTCAAGCTCCCAGAGTCAAAGTGGCATGTAATCTAGTAATTAACGCTTCATACTCTGCTATGTTATTTGTACATAAGAAGTTTAAGTGATAAGATAAGGGAATAGGCTCTCCCGTAGGTGGGGTTCTTATAACCCCTGTGTTGGAGCCAGTTTTGCACTCAGAGCCATCAAAATATAACTTCCACGTATCCCTTTCAATGGTCAACAAATTATCATCGAGGAATGAATCATTATTAGGTAGTTCCAGAGGAGAGGGAGCGTCAACTAGTTGGTCAGTCAAGGCATGTCCTTTAATTTATTTTTGTGAAAAAAACTTAAGGTAAAACTCAATTAACAACATAACCCACTTAGCTAAGTGTCTTGATAAATTTGTTTTAGCAAAAAGATGTTTTAAAGGATCGAATTTCATCATCACATGTATTTCAACATTCAATAAGTAATGTCTCAACTTACTAGTAGCAAATACAAGAGCCAAACATTTTTTCTCTATCATTGTGTATCATGTCTCGTAGTCAATCAAAGTTTGACTAATGAAATAGACAGGATGTTCTTTACCATTTTCATATTGTTGAGCCAACAATGTTGTGAAAGCATGGGTCGATGCTTCTATATAAAGGAAAAATGGTTTGTCTTGCATAGCAGGTTGTAAAACATGTGGAGTGGCAAGATAATCAATCAAACTCTCAAAAGCCTATCTTCAATCCTTATTCCAATTAAACTGAACTTCTTTCTTAAGGAGATGTGTGAAAGGTAATGTTCAGTCAACTAGAGATGCTACGAAATGGCGGATAGCCTGAATTCTTCCATGTAAAGTTTACAATTATGAAATGTTTCTAGGAGGTGGCATCAATTTTCTGTGTCCACCTCAATGCCTCTGTGAAACATGGTAAAACCTAAAAGTTTTCCATTATCTACTCCAAAGACACTTTTTCAAATTCAATCTCATGTTGTTGAAACCTTTAAAATAGGGTGGAAAGATGGTTCACTATCCCCTTTTGAAGAGATGGAACCTAGACCCTATTTTGTTAAAGTTTCACTCAAGGAGACCCTAGAGATCTCAATCCAATGAAAGGAGGGAGAAAGAGATCTAAAATAGGGGTGTCCTAGGGTATGATAAATGTTTAAAAGAGGGTTCACCACCAAGATAAGGCTTAGAAAGACTAAAGTAATGCAATACCTAATTGTGAAACTTAATGATATGCAAGACTTGAAAGAATGACCTAGAAATGCAAGTAAATCAAAACAAAAAGCTGTAAGATCAAAAGTATTCACCTAGAAACTTGAGAGAGCTTGAATGGAGACTTGAAATGCTAAAAACACTAAATTTGATGCTGAGTGGGACTCATACACTAGTTTGGGTGTATTAGTCCCAAACTAGGGTTTCTGGCCTGGAATAGAGATCTAGCAGAGATGTATCAGGAACTTCTAAAAATTGCAAATTTCACTATACTGAGACTCATACACCAGAAGTGGTGTATCAGTATAGTTAGGCTTCTAGAAATTCAAGTTCTGAATCTGCTCTTCAATGTCTAGTTTGTCTACTCCACCTGATCTTCGAGTTTGAATTCCTGATTTGCAACCTGTAGATGTCTTTTTATGATCTCCAAAACAAAGTGACACCTTTGACAACTTTGACAACTTGACAACTTATTTCCAATCTTTCTCCTTAGAAGGTCTTCAACCTAGATATGCAAATCACATACTAAAGAGGGAAATGTTTTGTTTTGTTAGTAGAAAGGGGTTTGCCTTGGTCAAACCCTGTTTTGGTAATCAAAACTTGAAATAGAATAAAATGGAAAGGATAAATGATGAATGAACAAAATGTAATGTTGCAACTCACCAAACCCTAGCAATAAAGTGTTGCAAACATGCATTAAATGGATCAAATGGATGTAGATCTTGAATCTTTCTTGAATGGTATGGATCTTGTCTTGAATGCTTGCTTGAAATACAAAACCCTACATCACAATTATGAGCTCAAAGATAAACACAACACATGGAGAATTTGACATGATGCTTGATGCTTGATGCTTGAATAATGCTCTAAAATGCTTGATAATCTACCTTTGAAGACTCTTGAATTCTCTTGTAAACTCTTGAAGGCTCTAAAATGCTCTCTAGATCATAAATTTGCTATAATGCATGAATACTCAAGTTGCTAGGTGAAAAATGAGTGAGATAACCTTGTATTTATACTTAATTATGCCTAATTCCTTGAAATTACAACACTAAAAGCCGACATCAGATCTAGGAGAATAAAATATCACCAATAATTTGAATTAATTTTAATTTTGTTTCACATGGGACTAATACACCATAAGTGGCATATGAGTCCCATCAGGCTTAAAACTATGGGACACATTTTCAAAAATGTTTAGAATGATGCAAAATCTAGATCAAGGCCCCAAAACCTAGGTGTGACCCATACACTAGAAGTGGCATATGAGTCCTAGATCACTAAATATGGGCCACACAACCTAAAAACACCTAAATTATGATTGGATATTGGTTTATGTCAGGATTATCCTAAAAAAGATACATAAATTAAGGCTTGTGGATGCAAACTAAGACCAATTAAAGCACAAAGAGGCCCAATTATTTAATAAAACCCTAGAAAAGTGTGAAAGTGTGTTATAATAGTATACAACACCTTAACAAGGCAACAATTAAGTCCATTTAATTTAGAAGGGCACAAAACTTAATGTGAAGGTGTAAATAAATATAGTTTACAACACTAAATTAAGGAAAAAGAAGGTCTATTTAGCTTAAAAGGGCTCTAAATCTAATGTGAATGTGTAAAATACATTATAACACTAGATCAAGGTGACATTAGGTTCATTTTAATGTTAATCATTCCCAAATTAAGTGTTGAAATGTAAAGGGATACATTTTTCTACACTACATTTAGCCCCCACTTTAGTGAGAGGATGAAATTGGTTCAAAGTCACACTAAAGTAGACAACATTGCATTAAGGGAGGTCCAAGTGTACCAACATTAGTTAGATAGGAAGTCAATGATCAAGAGGGGTGATAAAGCCCCCAAGATCAAGATCCCATGACAAACCAGCGTAGGCACAAAGGAACATACATGAAAATAATGTAAAGAACATCATTAAAGCACAAGCATATTGCCAAAGTCATAAAAAAGGAAGAAAAAAATAAAGAGAAAAAAGAGGGGTGGATGAAGCTTCGACCATTTGTCCCACATGATGTAGATCAGATCTAGGTTGTTTGTCCAAGATATTTTACAAGTGGAACATGATGTGCACTATGCAAACACATGCATGCTCACTCTAAGGAAACAAAACTTTAGGTCATCTACTGGGTGAGTATCCAAGAAGGTGAGACACATACACACACGACCAATATGCACTCACATGTAAGCAAGTGGCTATGGGAAGTCATGCCTAGGTTAAACTCTCGTACAACCAGATCAAAGCTATACTTCCTAATAACTTTGATAAGCACCACACAACAATGAACTTTGAGATTCATGAGGCAAGCAAAGCTTCGTATGCTTGGAGCTCATGCACAAACAAGATGGAACCACAGGAAAGAAAAGTGTGTTATGCAATGTGGCCATATAACACATGTAAAATAGTGTAAGGGATGTGTTCAAAGGAGTTTTTCTTAGTTCATGTGAGGTATTAACTTAGGGGACATCGTGCCTAATGTCTCCAAGAGAGGACTAATCAAAGAATAGAATATTGACAACTTAGGGGATGCAGTGTGTCACATCAAGCCACTAAGAGGAATGTAATATGATAAGAGAGATCATGCTCTTAAAGGACATCACACCCAATATCACCACAAAGAAATAGAAACATCGCATGAAGTAAGAAGACTACACAATGAAACATGAAATGCAAAAGAATAATGCTAATGTATGACCCCACTTTAAAGAAATTGCTAAACACCATGTTGTGAAATTAAGCTTTTCGTAGAAAATAAATAAAATGTGCCTTAACAAAGAGAGACATGAGGCTTATTTGAAATCCCTATGCACCAAGTCATATGTTTCCAAATGGAAGCTAGATCATGAAAAGGAAAAGATGGGTTGCCCCAAAATGAAAACTCCAAACACATGGGGATCATGGATTTTGGGATAGTATGTCTTTGCTACAATGTTTTTAGAGAGCTTCAAACTATCATCATTCCCCAAATACTCTATAGAACTAGAAGAATGACACAAAGAGAGGGAAAAAAAAAAAAAATCCTTTAGGTCAACATGGAAGAGAGTAAATGTCTCGATGCCTTGCATCATCCCCAAAAAGGAAAACACAAGAAAAATGAAAGATAAAATTTATGACAAAAGAAGAATGAAGGAATGTATATAGAGGAATACACACAGATGGAGAGATACATCAAATAGAATAGTACGGTGGATCACATTATGAAGAAAAGAATAGTAAATCACATGCAAATCGACCTCTAGCAAGTCATCCACATCCTAGTCTCAGTCGATATAAATAGAAGGTAGAAAAATAGCCAAAGGGATAATGGCAAGTGCCAAACTAGGAGCATCACCAAGTTCAACACTCTTCTTAGGAGAATCATCATTTAAGCTCATAGAAGAGGAAAACAATGCATTTTATTCATTATGCACTTCTTCATCAATCTTAGCAACCTCATCATCATCATCCAAATTAATCACAATGGGAGGCTGAAGGGTAATGTCCATGGATTGTTGTGGAAAAGGTGTAAAGTCATCATGCATTGCTTCAATCAAGTTTAGATGTTGATTTTATTTGTTTGTTTGTTCATTAACCTTTCGAGCAAGAGCATGAAATCTATGTCTACACTCTCTAGCATTTTTGTTTCTTTTTGTATGATTGTCATGTTGTGTTTGTGTAGGAGTGGGTTTATCAACCATAGGTTTCTTTTCCTCCCTAAGGGGAGGAACAAAAGGAACCATCAAAGGTTTTTCAACCACTTTCTCCTTAGCTTTGTAAGTTTCTTTTTTATCTTAGGTGGCATGGAGGGATTGTTTTCATTGTCTCTTGGCCTTTTATAGGAGGTAGACAAAGTTTTTGTTGTAGGTTGATCTTGGTTATTTGGAATGTCTTTAGGGTCAATCATGGTTTCGTCAAGGATAGTAGGCTCATTTGAAGTTTGAAGCATGTTCTTAAGGGATAATTCTACTATTTTCTTTGCCTTGAACTTTTGATAAAATTTGAAAAAGAAGTCTTCACAAGGTTTAATAGGTTGTATAGGCTCAAGCCAAAATAAATCCAATGAAAATTTCCCATGGGAAGACAAAGGATTAAAGCCACTATGATGCACAATAAAGATTCCATCATCAAATGGAAAATTTAAGAATTTATGCACAACTAAAGGGACACCATTCATGGAGTGAGGCCATAGATGATCTAGCTTCACATGAAATTGGTTTTACTATAGGATGATGGAGAATGAGACATCTAATTCTTTTGGTCCTATCTTTAAAGAAAGGGTGATTGACCCTATTATAGGGAAAGAGAAACCATTATTTTTTTTGATCCATGCTTTCGGTTTGTCATATATTTCTTGATAAAATTCATGCACAAGTAATAATTCTTCGGTGATCACATTCTCTCCATAGATGGGATCTATTAATATTCCATTAGTGGTCTAGTCATAGATTCAACCAACTATGTAAAGAGGACCATCAGGTGCATGTTTAAGTATATCTTGTGAGGAGAAATCAATCTCAAGAGGATTTTTAGTTCAACCCTTATGAGGTTGAGTTTCGATCAATGCAACCAAACCTTTTGTTATGTGCTCTTCTTCAGGGATATCTATAGGACCTTGTTCTATATTATTTATATTGTCATCATTTGTGTCTACATTCATCACATCATTCTTTGGAGTTTCACTAGCTTTGACAAATGAAATGTTATGATTTGGCATAGGATTGGTAAATATTTGCAAGTTTTGGTTAGGAGGGGCAAAAAATTTATTTCCTTTATCATTAACACCTCAAACTGAAAGTCAATCAAAATCAATGAGGTCTAGCACAAGATGTTTAAGACACTTATAATGCTTCGTGTCATGTCCATTTTTTTGATGATAATGGCAATAGGAATTAGGTCTATAGTTTGCAGGTAATGGTTTATTAGGATTGAGATTTTTAATGGGAGGCAAAGTGATCATCTTTTGTTCTAAAAGTTGTGACATTGTGTTATGAAAGGTATTGGGTAAGCAAGTGAATTTCCTTTTCGGATCCCCATAGTTAAAAGGTATCGTCACTTTTACAACAACTACTTGGGTATCAACATGTTGAGTTGTTTGTTGAGGGGGATTGAGTTGAAGGAAGCCTTTATTATGTTTCCTAAAGGGTTGATAATTGTTTTGGTTTGCAGACTTGGAATCTTAAGGATGGATATAGGTGGATTTTGTATCATGACAATTAACCGAGTTATGGTAATCATGGAGGGAAATACACAAATTTAAGAACAAAGGAAACTTCATCAAGGTAAGGTTATCTTGTATCTTAATTTAAAAATTTTCAATGAACATCCATTGAAGGTGAGGATTAGGAATCTTTACGTCGATTTGAGAGTAAACTATTTGATAGCATGAAATAAAGTCAGTAACTTTTTCTTCTTCTTTTTGCTTACATCTCATCAAATCAGCAAAATTCATCTTAGGATTCATGTGCACTTGGAAATGGTTTATAAAGGCCTCAACAAGTTCATTAAATGAACGAATTGAGTTGTTCCATAATGAGGAGAACCATTCTAAGGAAATATCCTTCAAGGACCCAGGGAAAAGCTTAGCCAATAGTCTATCCTTAAGAACAAAGTCACTACATAAAGCAGTGTAGGTAGAAACATGGTTAGAAGGATATCCTTTCCCCTCATATTTCTCAAATCTAGGAATCTCTAGACCTTGTGGTATTAGTGTTCTCAATATATCCAAGGATAAAGGGTTGATTTTGACATAATATGTAGGTTGGCCATTTTGATTTTGGTTTATGGTGGAAAATTGTTTTTGAAGGGATGAAATGTTTTGCAAAAGTTGGTTTATGATGACATCATTGCTTGCATTTTGAGATGGAGTGGAATATGGTGATAGTGTATATGTGTTCGAGGCACAAGTGAATGGAATGCTTATCGAAGGTAAAGAGGTTTGAGATATGACTTGTGATGCCACAAAGGTACTAGGGATGCTAGCAAAAATACCAAAGGCAGGAATGACACTAGTAGTAGGCTCTATTGTTGTTGAAACTTGAGGGTTCCAGGTATAGGTAGGAATAGAGGTGATGGTTGAAAGAGAAGGAATTTGTGTTTCTCCTTGACTTTGGATATTGTTCATAGGTTGACTACCACTGGTGGTTGAGGTAAGATTTTTTTCCAAAAATTTGAAGTATGCTATGCATAAGATCAACTATGTTTGCTTTCAATCATGCGATGCATGTTATCTATGATTTGTATAGCACTGGTTGAAATGTTTTTAGTACTTATTTGATTTTGTAGGTTTGCTAAGTCTTCATGGATTTGGATTATGTTTTCTTGTGGAACACTAGCAACCACTGTTTCAACATTTGTCACACTACTTGAAGGAAAAGAGTTGTTGAGGGTGTCAAGGAAAACTTTAGTGGAAAATCTTCACCAATTGGAAAATTCTAGGAATCGGCCAAGTCAAAATTGGTGAATTTCTCGCACCCAATAGGGCATCCAAATTGCCTAGATTTTACGAACTATAGGTTCAATGCATGTCTATTCGCCAATGCATTTTTTTATGAGGCATATTTAAGCAACAAATTCGCCATTGTCAAACTATGTGTTTCAATTGGAATGACTAATATTTTTGCCTAGATTCTCAAAAGCATTTAATAAAACACCTACACATTCACCAATACAATTAAAACAACATTGTATCAGGACCCATTTCGCCAATTAAAATTTATAAATAGTTGCTTGTGAAGACCCATTTCGCTAATTAAAATTTATAAATAGTTGCTTATGAGGACCTATTTTGCCAATAACATTAAAAAATAATTACATTTGAGGACACATTTCACCTTGAAAATTACAATGTATCATTGTATAAGCACGTGGGATTCACCCAATTTTTAATATATCATTTAAAAATTTCGTGGAATTCACCAAATATGGAATCATGGATTGATATAAATACAATGAAAGTGTCATTTATTCTTACACATTTGTTGAGTTATGGAGTTCTACTTCTAGATTGAAATTTCGTGACTGAAAACATAGACTTAAAGGTGAATGAACTTTTCTTCATAGTGTTATTAGTTATAATAATAAAAAAAAATTATCTCTTTTCCATTCTTGCTTTAGTCTTAAAGATGATATTGAGTATGGAACCTTAGAACCAAATTCAGAAGTTTCAAAGTTTTGGAAACCTCTGACTCATCGACTACAAAGATGACCAACAAAGACTTGCAACTCAACAAAGTGAACCAAGTCGGGGAATCGAGAAGTTATGAAAATTTAGAACTCCGCGACAAGGTTATAAAACTTTGAGGACTAGCGGCTAAGGTTAGGAAAAGCCAAAATTTTTATATTGTATTCCATGGTATTGAATTTGATATGTGATTCTGCATCATTTTTAAAGAACAACACTTATCACACTACTTATAAATTCCTATTGCATTTCCATTCACACAATCTTTGATAAATAACTGAAAGGAATATTATTAATCTATTCCTTGAATAGAAGCTAACAGTTCAACATCCATAACTTAAGTTATAAGCTAATAGAAGCTAACAGTTCAACATAAATAACTTATAAAGGCATCCACCCAACTTAAACAATAAAAGCTTAAACTACCAAATCAATTAAATTTCATACCAATTCTCTGCTTATTTTACAAGGTGGCATCTACATTTTTATGATATTGAATGAATAGAAATTTAGGCTGCTTTTAAACAGAAAGAAAAGAAAGGTGTAGCTTTTAACTAGAAAGCTTTGAAAGGCATGCCAATATCAAACTATAAACTACAACACAAAGACTTGAATCACTTCAAAACTAATAAATTTCTTTAACTGAACTCAACCATTGCCATAAGCATTCATTCAAAGATAAACATTCGATAGCAATGCAATCTATTAAACATCCAGAACACCAACATAGATAACCATTGGCAAGATATTCAGAATAAACAGAATAAATTCATACACCACAACACAAAGATTATGTCTGCATGAACTTCACCATATGAGTTTCTATATTGAAAGATATCTGTAAAACAAACTTGAAATCATAAAATATATTTTGCTCTAATGAGGAAAATCCACATAGTACACACCATAACTCAAAGATTACGCATGCATGAACTTCACCGTTGTCTTTCTATATTGAAATAACAAAAAAGCAATAAAAATAGCAGAGTTTTTTTTGTCTTGATAACAGTTTCTTGAAGACAAGTAGACAACCGTTTTAGAAATTAAAATAAAAAGTCTTTGTATCAAGAGAGACAAATTCAAGAAAATAACATAAAAACTAAAAACTAAACAACGGTCCCTCTCCTAGCACTGACTCCTTTGATTTCAATTATTTTTGCCTCCTCCTTCAATAATGCCTCCTGTGCCTTTACTCTTTGCCTGTATTCCCGATACTTGGTGACAATTGTGGTGATGTTTTTGATCCCTGGCGTTCTAGTAATTTGTAACCTGGTTTTCCATTTGCCCAAAGCATTTTCAGACTCAACCAACATCTAAGATCTTCTCTCTTCTCCAGATTTATAAGTCTTCAAGTGGATCTACATTCCATAGAGTTTTGAGAAGGACTCCCATGTCATTGTAACATGATCAACTATTTCTTTATTGAATATCTCTCTAAACTTTGGAGATCTCTCTTATATCTAGAATCCTTTCATCCAATCATTAGTAGGTTTCCACTCCTAGAATATTGCAATCTTCTTTAATTCCCAACAACATTTCATAGTATAGATCAAGTCACATTTATTAATTTCCTTCGGATTATCATACATATTCA
>VDFB02016327.1:0-33827 GCA_007258455.2 Sequoia sempervirens
GCAAAAACCAAGAGAGTTTTTTGTAGATGGTCCCAACACAATCCCATAGCCTCTAACAGAGAGTCTATATGCCCCACGGTCTCCAAGAAATAGCCCTTCAAATATTACTGCCTTTTAGCACTTTGGACTCTTAAGGGAAACTAGTGGGCAACAAAGTTAACTTCTTCAAAAACTTGGTTTGAAGTAATTTCATTATTTTTTGTGCATTTGAGAGACATTTTGACTGGAGGTCGATCTATGAGCCCTATTCTATGATATTACAAAAAGGTATTGTGGACCTATATTAAGCTACCACTCTCAATATCTTTCAAATTGAACCCTGGCATCAAATGGGCCTTCACGTATATCAAAGCTACCACAATTTTGTTGATGTTAAAAGCGGCTTTATTAGATCTCTTCCAACCGTTCCAGCATGGCCAGGCTTGGAAAAGAAGAAGAAGTCACATAGCAAAGAGAGTAAGTCTACTTCAAAAATTAAAACGTAAGCGCTTGCTAAGACTAAGCCTGCCTAGCCATACAAAATTGGCATACAATATAGCCAAGTCCGCTCCAAGGAAATAATCAATGGCTTGGTATAAAGCAAAGTCTACTAGCAATACATAAAGGAAAGCTCACCCTTGTTTCTTGGTACAAACACTTAGCAAAGCCCGCCCATGTTAAGAAAGGGATGTGTCAAACATGATTGAAGTCCGACACATGTCTTGGCCATGAAACTTGACAAGGTCCACGCTTACTAAAGAGTGACATGGCATAAAAGATGGAATCTTGCCAAATCCACTTCAAGAGGATAATGAGTGTCTGGACTTAGAAGAATATGAACATGGAAAGTGAATGAGTGAAGTCCGCTCAGCATATTAAGTCTGAAATGGCAAGAGAAAAGAGGAAGTCTGCCAGCCTTAAAGTGAAATTGAGCTCACCCCTCATTTGTAAAGGGTGGAGACAGTGTATAGAATTGTTGTGAAGAAGAAGAGTTCATAGGAAGGAGTCACATGTGTGTAAAATTTGAAGAAAGGCCTTGTATGGTCTTAAAAGCTGACTCTCGTGCATGGTACAAAAGGATTGATCGGTACTGGACAGGATTGGTAGAGCAGGGATTAGTAGTGATACATTAATATTGGTACTAATTCATGCTTCTAGGCTGTATATATATATATTATTTTTACATGTTTTCTCCATTGTTCGGCCCCTACACCGCAAGTAAATGGTTGCATAGTGTGTGTAATGAGAGCGGCCGCAGACTGTAGTGAAATCTTTTCATCTATCAGCATCTAGTTGTTACTTATGCAATGTGAAGTAATGCTTTGAGTTTGAAAGATGTGCAATGCAATGTAACCAATAATATGAATAAATTTTTAATTATTAGTTATGTAATGTGAAGTAATTGCATAACTGCTTAGGTTGACTTTGTAAAAACTATATTGTAATTGAAATTTTTTCATCTATCAATATCTAGTTGTTACTTATGCAATGTGAAGTAATGCTTTGAGTTTGAAAGATGTGCAATGCAATGTAATCAGCAATATGAATAAACTACATAATATAATCATTATTTTTATGCTATTGTACATCAAGATATTTAACCATTGCTCACTTGATTAAATTTTCAAAGAGTTTAATTATGCACATGAGGAGGCAATTAAATTTTGATTGTCAACTTCTATATATCAAATTATCTAATAATCAAGTGTATGTCCATTTACAAAAATGGAATCAATGCAAACTCAAACAAAATTTTACAATATGTGGCATATGCCATCTCGGTATCTATTCAATATTTACATGCCAAAATGTCTATCTCATCCTAAACTACTGGTGGATCATCAAAATGGAGCCTCTTTGAAGCCTTAATTTTCGAAGGTAATTGCAAAAGAAAGTCAAACCACAATTGAGATTGGATTATACTATATAATTTTAAAAATCAAATAATTAACATCAAAATCAATATACATTAGAATTATAATTGAACTCTAAAATTGTATTCTTGATTACCTGAAATATACTGTCTCTTCAAAGATTGAGGAGTCCTAGAATATGCTGCCCCTCTCAAAGAACCAACAAACCATCTTTTGTAATTTCAATCTATATAGGTGAACAAAACATAAAGTGATCCAAGTTAGCATACAATTGTCCCGATGTAGGAACATATAAATACACCAAACACAAAATAAAATGAACACATACTTCTTTAGGTTGATCTTTTTTCTTTTATCTCATGCTTTAGGTGTTTTAGACACCTCCTCCTTGAGGTGCTTCAAACCTCCTCCTTGAGGTGATTCAGCACCTACTCCTTCAAGTGTTCCAATACGTACTACTTCGTGCATTGTGTCACTTGTCAACAAGGACATATAGCTCATAATTCCCTGCACATAAAAATGACAAGTACATATGAAACTACCAATCTATATCAATATATGTATAATCAATATAAGATCTTAAAATTCTTAATTCAATCAAATTTGAGTTCAATTACCTTGCCCTTATCCAACATTACACTTCCATAATCTGGACAAGGCTGCACCTCGCTCGCATAAGGTATTTCCTACAAGAGGAAAATAAGATAAACATATAAGTTATTATATAATTTCATTTTAATGACAATTCAAAGGACAAGAAAGTATACAATAAATAAATGTAAATGAGTGAGTGCAAAATATATACTGTAATATGGCATTAATGGGGAGGCCAAATGGAAATGGCCCTCAAGGTGCTACCATGCTTGGTAATGAAATCCTCCTGGGACATCAGCTATTAAATGAATACGTATAAATAAATATTGAGGTACATTATACTATCTCTTATTAATATTCATTTTAAAACAAATGCAAGTTATGAATTCACAACTTAAATCTTACCTGTGTAACTATTCCAATGTCCCTCTCTCTAGTAGGACAGGACTCTGTAGGGTGCGCTCCACTCCCCTACGTATGATCTCCTATAATGTCTACATCATGGAGGTCATAATTAGAAGTGTCTAAGGGATGCTCAACGGGTTGTACAAGAGGACCAGAAAAAGCATATCTAAGCGGCATGGAGCAGTATGTAGTACACACAAAATATGTGGACTTGTGAGATGATCTGGCGTGTCAGGCCATCACCAACATCACGCGGAGTGGGCGAGGCTACTCTGAAGCATGTAGAGCCAAAAGACCACTCAAAGAGTGAATAGCCTGGACCTGTCTGTGTGGCGACATCATGCATAATATCTGGATGATAAACTAGAGGTGGTGGAGGAAGGGGAGGAGGGGGAACATATGGGCATGGGACTACTCTAAGTGCCCTTGGTCTATCTTAGGGCATACCTCCACCAACGCCTTGGAAGGGTTTAATGTCAAATTAATTGACATGATGCCCTAACACAAACTCAGCATATAATTTTTTTATAAAGTAAAATGGTATATCACAATTGTTGTTCGGTGGTTTCAAAAAAACCATACACCAACGATCCCAAAATTTTTCTACAATGTCTCTATGAGTGCACCATTTTATAGAAAGTTTTGGTTTATTAACATTAATTGGCAAACCAGTGCGGGGGTTAACAAATAAAGAGGCTATTTGGGCTTTGGTTATTCTAAGATCTTTCACATCATCATAAGACAATCCACATGCATAATATTTTCTCATGTCTTCTTGCCATGAATGAAAGGCATTATGTTGGGTGGAGAGGGTTTCTATATTTTTAATTATTTCTTTCATTGTGTTTGACATCTCGGATAATCGAGGGACTCTCATTATAAACTTCAAAAATGCCTTAATTGTTGCAATTTTTCACAAAATTAATTCTTCAATTGATGGTTGTGGAAGTGGTGGAGGTGGTGGAGCATTTGGCATTTGTGCATTTTTTCATTTTTAATTTATACATTACCCACAATTAAAGTTAAAAAAATAATAATCTAATTAAAATTAGACAATATAAATGAAAATATTATAAAAAATACCCTAGTTTTAAAAAAAAAATCCAACAAAAACCCTAGTTTTTAACAAAAATCTATAAAATTCTCTAATTTTTAATCCAAATACATAAAAAATGCTATTTTTAAATCAAAATCCATTACAAACATTCAATTTTCATCTAATTCCATTACAAACATTCAATTTTTTCATAAAAAATCTATCAAAAACCCTATTTTGAAAAAAGTCTATAAAAAATTAACTAAAATTACATAAATCTAATTGAAATTTTGATTAGAGCAATGAAAAACCAAGAATCTAACCTTTTGAAGATGGATTTGCGCAAAATCGGATATCTGATTTGCAGAATGAAGTTTACACTGTGCGCCCATGGTTAAACAAATGTGAAATGAGTTTTAAGCAAGCCAAAATGCATATATATATGTGTGTCACAAATCGGATATCCGATTTGGAAATCTAGGTTTGGGCTTTGCTTCAGTAGTGTGTACTGACACCCAAGCCACATAAAGTCAACTCAGCATTTTCGCATTTTTGAGTCGATGAAACACGTAATTTTTTCTCCATTGCCACTTTTTGGCATACCATGATCCTGCACATACCCATTTTAGTCATAAATTGGGGATGTATATAATAAATTTGGTTGACCTCTACTTTTTTTATATATATTGATTCATATTGTTATCTTAAATTGTATCATTGATTCATATTGTTATCTTAAATTGTATCAAATTGTATTTGTAATTACAATATTATCAACCATGTATTTGTAATTGATTCATATTGGTGATTTGTATTATACAACCATATCCATTTTCATAGAACATAAAGGTTTGTAGACATTAATAATGTTGAAGGAATGATATTAACTTGTAAGCATAATGGAATTGTATAACCTAGAGAAAAATTTGACAATCACTAAGTAATTTAAGGTAAATAGAGTAATTTGCTTTAATGCAAGCAATGTGCAAAGATTTGGTATGAGGAATTAAATAAATGTTTGATTTTTCCTTTTTTTTGAATCATCAACTTCTGACAGTGAATCAATGCTAGAGTCCTTCCATATCAGGATTGAAAGAGATTGGTTGTATTTTGGTTGGGTTTCCCTATAAAACTCAATGTGATTACTTACATTTTTTGGTTTGTTATTATGGCCATAGTTGTCATGCTTGAATGAAATTTGATTTTTCATTTTCCTAGTTAGCTTGCAAGGTCCTTTTTGTCAAAGTTTTACTCTTCAAACTAGCAATAGGTTGATAAAGGTTGCAACTACTTGTTTTCAAACAAGGCTGAAATTTGAATAGGATAGAAACAGCATTGGTGAGGAAGAAGAGGTGGAATGTGGGTTGAGATACATCTTTTCCTTCACTTCATTAAAAATTTTGCAAGAATAAATCTATTCAAATGTTTAAATATTTTTTCCTCACAAATCATGGTAAAGTCTATTCAAATGTTCACCTAGGTGAGCATTCACATATGTTAAACCATTACAAATATCTTCCTTGGCTTATATGACTAAAACTTACACCCACCAAGAAGTTGGCTTAAGCACTAAAATATTTTGCTCATTAAAATTTATGGCAGTGGTGTGAGTGTTGAACTTTTCCACCTAACATTTAAGGAAAAGATGGTAGCATGTAGTTTGGGAGGAATAAATCTAAGGACTACCCAATTGTAAAGTGACAAAACCACAAGATATTTTTGCCTCACAAAGTGAAAGTATGTTCAAAAGTCCACAAGTAGGTTGAACCTTCACATTGACTAAGATACATCTTTTTCTTCACTTTGTTCCAAGTTTGGCAAGAATAAATTTGAGGGCCATCTGGTCAAAAAGTGACAAAACCACATGATATTTCTACCTCATAAACATTTTTTTTTACTACCATTCAACACTTGTTGATAATTTACTACCACTATGTTGGATAGTGATAGTATAGTATTTTTCCTTGTTAGAAATATGGGCTCTTTACACTGTTTTGGAAATAAAAATGCATAAAGTCTTCGTGCAATTGCATAATGTTGTCACTAAAACATGATCTAAATCAATATCTATTTAGTATGTTGTTATCCCTTAAATGTGGAAAACGAGTTGATGCAAGAAGTTGGGTCAACAAAAAGCTCAAAAAGTGGTGTGTTTTTGTTGTTTTTTAGAATTTGTCACACTTGGACTAAAAATTTGAGGCACTTACACAATGAATCTTAAAAAAGTTAGTAATATGAAATTTATAATTTTGAATCTAGTTTCCAAATATGTAATTTATTCAAATACCCAGATGATTGAAATTAAATTTTGATAAGGATGTATAAAAACCACTTTTTAAAACTCTTTTTTTCACCATACCATGCACGTGTACAAACACCACTCTTTGGCTCAAATAAAAGTATTTTGCTAATTCATTTTGGGGAAAGATATCTAACAACATGAATATTGACGAGTAATTTTTCGTTCTGTCCAAATACTTTTTATTGAATTTTTATTGACCTTAATTGTTATTTTTAAAAATCAACGTGTACAGACAGCATAATTGGACCTAAACAAAACATTTTTTGAATTTTTTTTTTCATTGTGTAGAGAATTGTCTGAATATTGATGCCATACAAGCATATTTTTTTACAAGAAACTCGGACCAAAAAGGTTATTAAAAAATTTTAAAAAATCCCTTTATATTTCAAGTTTATTAATTAGTTTGGTTTGTAAAATTCTAATTAAAAATTAAAAAAATATAATCCAAATTTAATAAAAACATATTTGGAAACTAGACATCATGCTCTCTAATGATTTTTAATTTTATAGATTGATTCAAAAAAAAAGTCCATCAACTATATTGCCAAAGTTGGACATTCTTCTTCAATCTGCCTTAGTTTTTTAGTTGCAAGTCACAAGCTAAGGGTCGGATTGCATAGTCTTTCCTAAGCCTAAACCAAGGTTGGGTTGAGATTCACTTTCAATAACAACACATAATGCGATTATTTAAATAGAATATGTACGCATGTAACATGTAATGTGATATCTATTTTACCTGGGGCAAAGTGTAGGGAAACCTGCGTATGGTGCTATATAAATGCACGATTCTGTAAAATAAAATGCATACAATAATTTACAAATCGCTACTTGTTTTATTTATTGATGCCTTAATTTCCAAGTATCACTAATAAAGCATTTTCATGAAAACTACTTTCTGCAATTGGTCTAAAAGTGGGTATATTCATTCTAAAATCATTGGAAGAGATGGGTTGAAAAGTTTTAAATTCTTTTGTGCTTTGAACTCGCTAATACAGTAATTTTACAATATTTTGGATAAATATAAATTCTTGGACGGGTCTATATGATTTCGTACTCTCCAAAGCTTTTGAGAAGTTTAATCTTCATACTGCAGTTTTCATTTTGAATATTTTAAGCTGAAAATATACCTGAAAACAGGGTTAAGAACTACTCTTTCTTTGAAGACAAGAGGGTTTGGCAAATCCAGGTAAATCAAAGGAAAAATGTATAAAAGCTAATGACACCTCAAGAAATTCGTATTGAAAACAAAGGAAATGTGGAGGCAAAAGACATGGATAGGAAGAGAAAAATGGATTCTGCCAAATGAAAGTAATTCCAGCCATCTGTTCCGCTGAATGCTGAAGAGGAAAAACCGGCAGAATGTAGACATGCAAAATAGGATGTGAATAATATGGAAGAAAAATGCAATTATGGAGACAAACCCAATTCATGCCTCAACTCCCTCAACTTTCAAATGATATGGAAATAACACCTATGCAAACAACTTCAGGTATGTCTTCAAATCCCCCTGCCAATGATATGGAAAATGCACCTATTCAAACAATCTATCCAATTATGTCTTAAAACCCAAGTCTTGATAATATTGATCTTAATTATTTACAAGAAGTTGGATACACAATTGATGATATCAATAATTCTAGGGTTGAAATAATGCAAAAACAAAAAAATGATGAAATATCTTATAAGAATGCATATGAGAATGAAATCCTTCATATTGATGAAAATGAGAATGAAATCCCTTTTATGTTTGAAAATTAAAATGAAACCCCTTGTATGGATGAACATGAAAAAAAAAATCTAGAATTGAAAAAGATGTGTTGGATAAGCTTCCTGGTAAAGTATCTTGGAGACAAATGAGAACTTCTTGAAATAGAATATATAGAATTTTTTTTATAGAAAGAAATTAGGATTTCGATGTCAAGTCATGGTGCAATTGATGAGAATGTTGAAAATGAGAAAATTGATGAAAAAATTAGGATTTTTTGTAAAACCAAAAAAGAAAGATGATTCAGTAGAACAAGTATAGTATTGATTGTATAGGTAAGAAAAGTTGATCTAAAGATAAGAATGCAACTTGTCATGCAATAACAATTGCTCTAGTTAATAACTTAGCAACTTTAAATAAAAGAATGTTAATTAAGATTAGTAAATGTATAAAACTAAATCCTGAAACTTTGATAAAAGTTGTTAAAAGAAGAGAAAGTATTGAAAAGGATCCAATTAATCAATGTTGGAGTTTTAGTGGTAGACACCCAAGATCAGCCATGAAATTAACTAATGAAATTAAATCTTTAATCAAAAAATTTTGGCATGATAATACAAGAGTATCACCTAACATTAGAGATATCTTAAAATTAAGGGTGGGTTCCAAAGTTCGTGAACTTCATCCAAGGCATCTCTTAGATATGACTCAAATTGAATTATACAAAAAAATTTAGATGATTCAATCTTACCATTTAATAAATTAGCATAAGTCAAAGATCATTCAAAAAGTGTAAACCCTTGTATGTTAGAATTAATAAACAACGAATATCTTGTTGTTGTAAGACTCAAGTACAATTTCATTATTATTATGATATTTTTCAATATATACGATGCACTTTGCATGCTAACCAAATAATGCAGGAAATTTGTAGTATTAATATGCCACCTCAAACAATCAAAGATTTTATAGCAAGTTTGTTTTGTGAACCCTCTAATGGAAACTTATTTTATTTAAAAGCATGTATTTCTAGAGAATGTGATAGATGTGGTAACTTTTCATTATTAAGAGAATGTATGTATGAAAGTAGTTTAGATGAATTTGGCCAACAATTAGTGGGTGTAAAAAAAATTAAAAATGTTTAGTATCCTTTAAAAGATGGAAAATTTGGAAAACGTTGTGAGCTAATTGTGGAAAAAAAATTGTGCATTCATTTATTAAAGAATTTAAAGAAGATTATACTTAAATATGTTAAACACTCTTAGTATGTTCATTGGCTTGATAATCAATTTTTTTTATCTAAAAACACATTCCTAATTGGAACTATATTGTCAATTGTTGATTTTGCTAAAAATTATAATCTTGCTCCACAAGAAGAAATTCAATCACAGTATTATAACTCAGTGCAAATAGCTATATTTGTTCATATTGTTTATAGACATGTAGATGATAGTAGAGAAGATAATAGAAAATTTTTGAGAGAGTACCATTTTTATGTAAGTGATAATCGATTGCATTCATATCATTTTGTTTAATATTGTTTTGATATATTTTATAAAATTTTAAAAGAGAGAGGAATTCAAATGAGAGAACATCTCATATGGTTGGATAATTTCACAAGACAATTCAAGAATTCTAGAATGTTTTATTGGTTATGTGGAGCTCATAAGGAAAATAATATCTAGCCCATTTGGAGTTTTTTTGAAGTTGTACATGGTAAGGGAGAACACGATGGAGCAAGTGCATGTGTGAAAAGAGCTCTTTCTAGAGAGCAACTAAACTTTGAGGATGCTGTAAAATTTAGAGATGCACATGCAATTGTAGATTGGTGCAATACCAAATTATCTACAAGAACAAGTGAGAGCTCAATAATTCAACACTTCTTTTGGTTAGTTGAATAAAATGATATTTTTCTTGACAAGATTGTGAAACAATTCATGGAATTTGTAAAATAGCATTCGTTTAAGAGTTTGAATGCAAACACATGGACAGTGTGCACAAGGGAGCTAGCATGCTTTTGTCAATTTTGTATTGTAGTTGATTTGGAGGCATGTGAAATATGGAATGGGTCAAGCAATGGAAACAAAGAGCCTTAACACCTACATCAATACATGTTCAACATGGAACAACAATTGAAGATAATAAAGTGTTTGTATCAAATGATTATGATCATGTTTCAGATCTTGTACAAGAAGGTACATTAAATTGAATTGAATTTTATATGTATGCATTTTTATATGTGAATTAAATATAAATCACTCTTTATTGAATTTTTTATTTATTTTTGCAGGACATGTGTATGTTGTTGTTGCACTTGAGGGGAATGAAGAGGATACGGAGTACTAGTTGGCTAGATGTGTTGAGAGAAAACATAAGTTGGTACATCCTAGAGTGGATGATGACAACTTTGAGTATCCAACTAGTTCGGTGGTTTTTTTTGGCACCTAGCTTCGAAAATATTTGATAAGAAAGAATGGCTTTCCTAAATTTCAAGATTATGAAAGACACAATAAGATTATACATTATTCACATTTGATTTTGGAAACCAATATAAAACTAGTTAGATATCAAGGGAGGCCTACTAATAAAGTGTTATGGACACTTGCAATGGATGATCATGAGACAATCATAGATGCATTACAAAAAAGAAAGGATGTAGATGGTGCAACGGAGTAAATAAATATTGGTAAGTATATAGTTGTATGTATAATTAATTGATAGTTGATATGTAGTTAAAAATTTATCATATATACATGTCTATATATATATTTGTCTTTAGTCATTTCCTAATTAAAGTTTTATATCATTTTTTGTTTCAAGTCTCCTAAAACTAGATGCATTACAAAAAAGAGAGGAAATGCATATATTACAATGGAATTTGAATCTAGAGACAGTGAACTATATATAGTTCTAGATACATTTAATTGATAGTATAAATATAAAACTAAATAATTCATTGTCATTTTATAAAAAGTTTATAATTGATTTCATATCCCCTTAAGCCATTCTCTTAGGACCCCTTAATCCATCCTCTTTCATCCCCTTAAGTATCTCTATTAATTCCCCTTAATCCATCCTCTTAGGACTTCTTAATCCATATCCTCGTATATCTACCCTTAATCCATCCTCTTGCATCCCCTTAAGTCACTCTCTCAACACCCCTTAATCCATCCTCTTAGGAACCCTTAAGCCATATCCTTCTATATCTACCCTTAAGACATCCTCTTGCATCCACTTAGTCTCTCTATTAATTCCCCTTAAGCCATCCTCTTAGGATCCCTTATTCCATCCTCTTATGTACCATTAATCCATATACTTGTATCCCCTTAAGTATCTCTATTAATTCCCCTTAATCCATCCTCTTAGGACTCCTTAATTTGTATCCTTGTATATCTACCCTTAATCCATCCTCTTGCATCCCCTTAAGTCACTCTCTCAACACCCCTTAAGCCATCCTCTTAGGACCCCTTAAGCCATATCCTCGTATATCTACCCTTAATCCATCCTCTTGCATCCCCTTAAGTCTCTCTATTAATTCCCCTTAAGCCATCCTCTTAGGACCGCTTAAGCCATCCTCTTATGTACCATTAATCCATCCTCTTGCATCCCCTTAAGTCTCTCTATTAATTCCCCTTAATACATCCTCTTAGGACCCCTTAATCCATATCCTCATATTTCTACCCCTAATCCATCCTCTTGCATCCCCCTAAGTCACTATCTCAACACCCTAAGCCATATCCACATGTATCTACCCTTAATCCATCAACTTGCATCCCCTTAAGTCACTCTCTCAACACCCCTTAAGCCATATCCACATTTATCTACCCTTAATCCATCCACTTGTATCCCCTTAAGTCACTCTCTCAACACCCCTTAAGCCATCCTCTTATGTAACATTAATCCATCCTTGTATATCTACCCTTAATCCATTCTCTTGCATCCCCTTAATTCATCTCCTAGGATTTAGGTCTTATGGTTAAGGGTTTAGGATCTTCATATCCTAGGGTTCATGATATGCTTAAAATAACAAATATATATGGGTTTAAAGGGTTTAGGGTTCATCTACTAGGCTTTAAGTCCTATGGTATATGGTTTAGTGTTTCTAGGGTTCATGAGATGCTTAGAATAACATATCTATATGGGTTTAAAGGGTTTAGGTTTCATCTGCTAGGCTTTAGGTCATATGGTATATGGTTTAGGTTTTCTATGGTACATGAGATGCTTAGAATAACATATCTATATGGGTTAATGGTTTAGGGTTCATCTCCTAGGCTTAGGTTCTATGGTTTAGGGTTTAAAGTTTCTAGGTTTCACGTGATGCTTAGAATAACATATCTATATGGGTTTAAAGGGTTTAGGGTTAATTTGTAGAGCTTTAGGTCCTATGGTTTAGGGTTTAGGGTTTAGGGTTTATATCATTCATGAGATGCTTAGAATAATAGACCTATATGGGTTAATGGTTTAGGGTTCATCTCATAGGCTTTAGGTCATATGGTTTAAGGTTTAGGGTTTCTAGGGTTCATGAGATGCTTAGAATAACATATCTATATGGGTTAATGGTTTAGGGTTCATCTCCTAGGATTTAGGTCCTATGGTTTAGGGTTTATGATTTCTAGGTTTCATGAGATGCTTAGAATAACAAATCTATATGGGTTTAAATGGTTTAGGTTTCATTTTCTAGGCTTTAGGTCCTATGGTTTAGGATTAAGGGTTTCTAGGGTTCATGAGAATGTTATTTATATGGGATAGTGGTTTAGGGTTCATCTCCTAAGCTTTAAGTCCTATAGTTTAGGGTTTATAGTTGCTAGGTTTCATGAGATGCTTAGAATAAAAAATCTATATGGGTTTAAAGGGTTTAGGGTTCATTTGCAAGGCTTTAGGTCCTATGGTTTAGGTTTTAGGGTTTCTATGGTTCATGAGATGCTTATAATAACAAATCTATATGGGTTTAAATGGTTTACAATTCATCTACTAGGATTTAGGTCCTTTGGTTTAGGGTTTAAGGTTTCTAGGATTCATGAGATGCTTAGAATAACAAATCTATATGGTTTAATGGTTTAGGGTTCATGTGTTAGGCTTTAGGTCCTATGGTTTAGGGTTTCTAGGGTTCATTTGATGCTTAATCACTTTAATCAATCCATTTAATTCATCCTCTCAACTCCCCTTAATCCACCCTCTTACATCCCTTTAATTTATCCTCTCAATTCCCCTTAATCCACCCTCTTACATCCCTTTAAGTCATTCTATCAACTCCCCTTAATCCACCCTCTTACATCCCTTTAATCCATTCTATCAACTCCCCTTAATCCACCCTCTTACATCCACTTAATCCATCCTCTTAAAGTACCCTTAAGTCATATCCTCTTACACCCCCTTAATCAATCATCTTGCATCCCTTAACTCACTCTCATAATTCCCCTTAATCCATCCTCTTGAAACAATTAGGGTTTCTAGGGTTCATGAGATGCTTAGAATAACAAATCTATATGGGTTAATGGTTTAGGGTTCATCTCCTATGCTTTAGGTCCTATGGTTTAGGATTTCTAGGGTTCATGAAATGCTTAATCCCTTTAAGTCATTCTCTCAACTCCCCTGAATCCACTCTCTTACATCCCTTTAATTCATTCTATCAACTCCCCTTAATCCACCCTCTTGCATCCCCTTAATCCATCCTCTTAAAGGACCCTTAATTCATATCCTCTTACATCCCCATAATCCACCCTCTTGTATCCCTTAAGTCACTCTCATAATTCCACGTAAGCCATCCTCTTATGACCTGTTAAGCCATATCCTAGGGTTCATGCAATGCATCCCCTTAATCCACCCTCTTACATCCCTTTAAGTCATTCTATCAACTCCCCTTAATCCACCCTCTTTCATCCCTTTAAGTCATTCTATTGACTCCCCTTAATCCACCCTCTTGCATCCCCTTAAGTCATTATGTTAACTCCCCTTAAGGCATTATCTTAGGACTCCTTTGGCTATATCCTCTTAGGGCCCCTTAATCCATCCTAAGGAAAACATCACTTGAATTTTTAAGGAATTTATAAGATCCATTTTTCTAACTTCTACTATATATTGTTATTTTCTTGCATGACTTATTTAGCTAAGAGACTCATAAAAACTATATAGTTACTTTACATACATTAATTATTTTTCTAGGTTCTCATCAAATCGGTCTACCATGTGATTGTCTGTAAATAATTTTTTTCAAGAGACTATGTAAATATCAATTTGTGGTCTTGAACTAAATGTTGATAAGCTTTAATTGTATCTACATGCACATGTATGTTTCATCATATTCTATAGTTGTATTAAACTTCAATATGCATTATATATGTGTGTTAGATGAGTGAACTTCAATGAACTTATTAGTCACTTTTAAATATCTTATTCCAATTTTACCTTATAAAAATCATGTCTTGTATTTACCACATTTTATATAATTGTTCAATTGTATAGATTATACATTTTATACATACTATAAGGAGAGAGATTTTTGTTTAGTTATTCAAATATTTGCTAGAATTAAAAAAAAAAAAAAAATCACCTTCCCTTAATTTATTTTGAATATGATCTAAACTATTTAAGGAATGTTTTAATTTGTCACCTAACCATGTCATAAAAATATTTTATATATATAATTCTATTGTAGATAAGAATTTATATAGTGCATATTACTTGAAAATTAGATAAAATATCTATACATACATGAGTGCATATAATCATCAAAATGAACATAACAGGATCATAATTGAGTGCATATATAATCATCATATTAAAGTAAACTGATGTAAATAAGCACAAACATGATCATATTAATTGATATAGAGTATGTGTAATGGTCCATGAAATAACATGTTCAAAATGTATATGTCAAGTCCAACACATATATATTTAAATAAAACTAGAGATCTATAGTCCATAAAATTTAAAACCATCTAACTATCAGGGCGATCAATAAAATCAAGTCTCCTCTTTGCTCCACTTGGACTAGATGTACCCATATCATGTTGTAAAATAGTACAAGTAACTTGTGTTAGGAATTACATGCAAAAAATATCAATTAAATGTAAATAAAGATTAAAGAAAGGAATGAAAAACATAGAAATAATAACAGCGAGAGACAATATTTAACATGGTTCACCCAAACTCAGGTTGCATCCACCAATAGAGAATCCAATATTTTTATCTAGTAAATTGAACTGATTACAACCAGTAATCCTTGCAACTCAATACCACTACAAATGCTACAATATATGAGATGCTTAGAAAAATAGACCTATATGGGTTAATGGTTTAGGGTTCATCTCATAGGTGTTAGGTTGTATGGTTTAGGGTTTAGGGTCTCTAGGGTTCATGAGATGCTTAGAATAACATATCTATATGGGTTAATGGTTTAGGGTTCATCTCCTAGGCTTTAGGTCCTATGGTTTAGGGTTTACGATTTCTAGGTTTCATGAGATGCTTTGAATAACAAATCTATATGGGTTTAAATGGTTTAGGTTTCATTTTCTAGACTTTAGGTCCTATGGTTTAGGGTTTATGAGATGCTTAGAATAACATATCTATATGGGATAGTGGTTTAGGGTTCATCTCCTCAGCTTTAGGTCTTATTATTTAGGTTTTATGGTTCCTAGGTTTCATGATATGCTTAGAATAAAAAATCTACATGGGTTTAAAGGGTTTAGGGTTCATCTACTAGGCTTTAGGTCCTATGGTTTAGGTTTTAGGGTTTCTAGGGTTCATGAGATGCGTAGAATAAAAAATTTGTATGGCTTTAAAGGGTTTACAATTCATCTGCTAGGCTTTAGGTCCTGTGGTTTAGGGTTTAGGGTTTCTAGGGTTCATGATATGCTTAGAATAACAAATCTATATGGTTTAATGGTTTAGGTTTCATGTGCTAGGCTTTAGGTTGTATGGTTTAGGGTTTCTAGGTTCATGAGATTCTTAATCACTTTAAGTAATTCATTTAATTCATTCTCTCAACTCCCCTTAATCCACCTTCTTACATCCCTTCAATTCATTCTCTCAACTCCTCTTAATCCACCCTCTTACATAACTTTAATTCATTCTATCAACTCCCCTTAATCCACCCTCTTATATCCCTTTAATCCATTCTATCAACTCCCCTTAATCCACCCTCTTGCATCCACTTAATCCATCCTCTTAAAGGATCCTTAAGTCATATCCTCTTACACCCCCTTAATCAATCCTCTTGCATCCCTTAACTCACTCTCATAATTCCCCTTAATCCATCCTCTTGAAACAATTAGGGTTTCTAGGGTTCATGAGATGCTTAGAATAACAAATTTATATGGGTTAATGGTTTAGGGTTCATCTCCTAGACTTTAGGTCCTATGGTTTAGGGTTTAGGGTTTCTAGGGTTCATGAAATGCTTAATCCCTTTAAGTCATTCTCTCAACTCCCCTGAATTCACCCTCTTACATCCCTTTAAGTCATTCTATCAACTCTCTTAATCCACCCTCTTGCATCCCCTTAATCCATCCTCTTAAAGGACCCTTAAGTCATATCCTCTTACATCCCCTTAATCCACCCTCTTGTATCCCTTAAGTCACTCTCATAATTCCCCATAAGCCATCCTCTTATGACATGTTAATCCATATCCTAGGTTTCATGGCATGCATCCCCTTAATCCACCCTCATACATCCCTTTAAGTCATTCTATCAACTCCATTAATCCACCCTCTTTCATCCCTTTAAGTCATTCTATTAACTCCCCTTAATCCTCCCTCTTGCATCCACTTAAGTTAGTCTCTTAACTCCCCTTAAGGCATTCTCTTAAGACTCCTTTGGCTATATCCTCTTAGGGCCCCTTAATCCATCCTATGGAAAACATTACTTGAATTTGTAAGGAATTTATAAGATCCAATTTTCTAAATTTTACTATATATTGTTATTTTCTTGCATGAATTATTTTGCTAAGAGACTCATAAAAACTATAGTTACTTTACATACATTAATTATTTTTCCAGGTTCTCATCAAATCGGTCTACCATGTGATTGTCTATAAATAAATTTTATCAAGAGACTATGTAAATATCAATTTGTGGTCTTGAACTAAAAGTTGATAAGATTTAATTGTATCTACATGCACATGTATGTTTCATCATGTTATATAATTGTATTAAACATCAATATACATTATATATGTTTGTTCGATGACTGAACTTCAATGAACTTATTAGTCACTTTTAAATATCTTGTTCCAATTTTACCTTATACAAATCATGTCTTGTATTTACCACATTTTATATAATTGTTCAATTGTATAGATTATACATTTTATACATACTATAAGGAGAAAAAAAAAATTCAGTGATTTAAATATTTGCTAGAATTAGAAAAAAGTTAAAATTACCTTCCCTTAATTTATTATGAATATGATATAAACTATTTAAGGAATGTTTTAATTTGTCACCTAACCATGTGATAAATTATATATATATATAATTTGATTGTAGATAAGAATTTATATAGTGCATATTACTTGAAAATTAGATAAAATATCTATACATACATGAGTGTATATAATCATCAAAATGAACATAACACGATCATAATTGAGTGCATATATAATCATCATATTAAAGTAAACTGATATAAATAAGCACAAACATGATCATATTAATTGATATAATGTATGTGTAATGGTCCATGAAATAACATGTTCAAAATGTATATGTCAAGTCCAACACATATATTTAAATAAAACTAGAGATCTATAGTCAATAAAATTTAAAACCATATAATTATCAAGGCGATCAGTCAAATCAAGTCTACTCTTTGCTCCACATGGACTAGATGTACCCATATCATGTTGTAAAAGAGTATAAGTAACTTGTGTTAGGAATTGCATGCAAAAAATATCAATTAAATGCAAATAGAAATTAAACAAAGGAATTAAAAACACATAAATAATAATGAGAGACAATATTTAACATGGTTCACCCAAACTCGGGTTGCATCCACCAATAGAGAATCCAATATTTTAATCCAGTAAATTGAACTGATTACAACCAGTAATCCTTGCAACTCAATACCGCTACAAATGCTACAATACAATATCAATGGAAACCCTAACCCTTAGCCTTTTATCAAGACTTATGTTGGTTACAAAATAGGGTTTTTTATGTCGACCAATAGAAAAATTAACTCCCAACACCTTTATAAAATAATTAAAATTGTGAGAGGTTTCAAGGGCACTGCCCTTGAGCCCCCATGGGGGCGCTGCTCTTGGACCCCACAATAGGCACTACCCCTTGACCCCATCTTGGGGACCCTATCCCCAAACCCCCATTAAATAATTTGAGGGGAAACCATGCCAATAAAAGTGGGGAAAATTTAACCTTTGAGTCTAATTAGGCTTCATGCCAACAATCTCCCACTTGGAGATTGATCAAACTCCACCCCATATCATATCACATTTGGAGACTAATCATAACACTGCTGACCTTGTAGCTCCCATTGGAAATAAGCAACTTGGACCCTGTTGTTCTGATTTTTATTGTTTTCAGTCTTTAAGACCAACTGAAGCTAAAGAGGATCTCATCTTCTCCCTTGGCACTACCTTTGTAAACATATCCATTGGATTTTCATTTGTATGTATCTATTTGATCCTTAACTGTCCATCATCCAACACCAACTGAATGAAGTGATACCTCAACTGTATGTGTTCGGTCTTTGAATGCAAAGCATAATTCTTTGCAAGATGTATGGCACTCTAGTTGTCCATAAACAAATAATTGTTGGCCTATTTTTTTCCCAATTCTTCCATGAAATATTGCATCCATATCATCTCCTTGCTTACTTTGATTATAGCTACATACTCTACCTCCATGGTGGATAAAGCAACCACCTTTTGCAACCTAGAGATCCAGCTCATTGCTATCCCACCTACAATAAAGACATAATCTTACTTCACCTAGTATCAATATCCCCTACCAAATCTAAGTCTACATAATCTGCTAAATCAATATTAGAGCCCCCAAAACATAATTTTTTATTGGATGTACTTCTCAAATACCTAAGAACCCATTTTACTACATTCCAATGCTCCAATCTAGGATTACTCATATACCTGCTTATGACTCCAAGAGCATGTGCAATATTTGGTCTCATGCATACATGGCGTACATTAAAACTCCTATAGCTAAAGCATATGGTACCTTATACATTTTTTCTTCCTCCTCTTATGTCTTTGGACACATCTCCTTAGTCAATTTCAAATGACTAGGCAAAGGTGTGTTGATAGCTTTTGCATTCTCCATGAGGAATCTCTGCAACGCCTTTTCAACATAACCAGCCTAAGATAGTCATTTTTTTGTTCTTCCTATCTCTATAAATTCTCATACCAAGGATTTTTTTGGTACCCCCAAATCCTTCCTAGAAAATTATTTTGCTAACTATTGTTGTAACTCACTTATGTGATCCATGTTAGACCCCACTATAAGCATGTCATCAACATATAAACATAAAATAATGTATTTGTCATTATCCAACCTCTTGAAATACACACAATGGTCAGAATTACACCTGTTGCAACCCTGCTTAGCCATAAAACTATCAAATTTCAAGTACCATTGCCGAGGTGCTTGTTTCAAGCCATATAAACTCTTCTTCAATCTGCACACCAATTTCTCCTTGCCTTTGACTTCAAATCCTTAGGGATGTTCCATATATATCTCCTCCTCCAAATCACCATGGAGAAAGGTAGTTTTCACATCTAGTTGTTCCAAATACAAATCTTCAACAGCCACAATACTTAAAAGAGTATGAATAGAAGTCATTTTAACAACCAGAGAAAAAATATCGGCAAAATCAATTCCATTTTTTTGTGCAAATCCTTTTACAACTAACCTAGCTTTAAATCTATTCTTACCTCCATCTTCCTCTTTCAACCTATAAACCCATTTGTTTGGTAAATCCTTTTACCTGCAGGAAACTTGCATAATTCCCAAGTCTAATTTTTCAGCAAGGATTCCATTTCTTCTTCCATTGCATGCTCCCACTAAACCTTTGTATCCACCTACATAGCTTCATCATACCCTTCAGGTTCACCAACATCTATTAATAAAATAGAATACAAAGATGGAAAAAACCTTTAGGGGGTCTACTTAGTCGTGTTGACCATCTAACATTCACTGGAGTTTGTGGTATTTCTTGTTGTTGTTACGGAGCATGAGTAACCACTAGAACATTACTATATGGAGTATGATCTAGCACCAAAAAATCCTTTTCTTTCTTCTCATGTTGTTGCAACTAATATTTGTACAACACCTTCTCATTGAATACAACATCCCTGCTTCTCAAAAAAATAGATTTTCAACATCCCAAAGTCTATAACCAAATCCATCAATGCCATATCTAATGAAGATACACTTTTTTTATTTTTCATCTAGCTTGGTTCTATTTTCATAATATACATGTGAAAATGCTTCACATCTAAAAGTTTTGAGAAAAGAATAACTCACCTTCTTACCTATCCATGCTTCCTCTAGAATACCACAACCCAAAGGAATTGAAGGACATCTATTAATTAAATATATAGCGGTATTGATAGCCTCTTCCCACATGTTTAAAGGCATCCCAGCATTCAATCTCATGCTCCTTACACTCTCCATTATTGTCCTATTCATGCACTTAGCCACTTCATTTTCTTGTGGAGTCCCTAGAATCATTTTCTTCCTATGAATTCCATTAAAGGAACAATAATCCTCAAATTCTTTGCTACAGTACTCACCACCATTATCAAATCTGAGACATTTTAATCTTTTACTAGTCTTATTCTCAACCAAGCTTCTCCATTTCTTAAATGTTTCAAATACATCAGATTTCTACTTAAGGAAATAAATCCAAACCTTCTTAGTTGCATCATCTATGAATGTAACATTATACTGAGAGCCACTGAGAGAAGATACCTGATCTAGTTCCCATACATCCATATGCACAAGCTCCAAATTTTCATCTTTCTTTTGCTTTGCATCCTTGAGAAAATTGACTCTTTTTTGTTTTCCATACACATAAATTTCATAGAAATCCATATCAATGCATTTTAGACCTAGTAAAAATTTCTTAGAATGAAGTACCTTCATACCTTTTTCACTCATATTCCCAAGTCTATTGTGCCATAGTGTTATCTCAGAACCTGTAGCAACTGTTTTAGTCTCTTTCTACAAACCGGCAGCAAGTATTCTTGAACCTATTTTTGTTTTCTCTACAACAACCAAAGTAGAAGGAACAGTATGACCTGTACAAAGATATTAGGTGCCTACTTTCACACCTTTTTCTACTATTAAGGCACCTTTTGAAACCTTCCAATTTTTATCATTAAAAGTAACTATGCAACCTTCATCACCTAGCTGCCCTACTGAAATTAAATTTATACTTATCCTTGGAACGTACATTACCTCTTGTAGTAGCCAATGATTCCCATTCTACAACTTAATCTTAATTCTTCCCTTTCCAACAATCTGATAGGTTTTGTTATCTCCCAAATAAACCAGCCCAAAATCCCCTTGGACATAATCAAGAAAATAAATTCTATGGGGCATAGCATGAAATGAGGCCCCTGAATCTAAAACCCATGAATCATCAACATTATCAAGGGAAAGAATCAAAGTATCCTCATCAGATTTGTTACTTACCACATTTTCCTCTTTACTTCCTTCCTTTTTATCTCCTTTATTTTTTCAAGACTAGCAATCTTTCTTTAAATGACCCACCTTACCACAGTACCAACAATCCTTCTTGTCTCTAGATTGGTACCTTTTTCCCTTTGATTTTCCTTGTTACTTCCCACAACTTCCATAATTATTTCCTCTCTCCTTTGTTCTACCCCTGCTTTCAGCATTCAAAACACTACCTAATGTGGATGTTCCACATGAGCTTTTCCTATGAACTTTCTCATTTAAAATAACACCAACAACATCATCAAATTTCAATGTATTTGAACTAGAAATAGAATTGCTAACGGCCATTACCAAGTTATTCCATCTTTCAAGAAAAGAACACAAAATCAAAAGAGCCTGAACTTCTTCATCAAAGTTTACATTTATAGAAGTTAATTGACTAGTAACCGTATTAAACTCATTTAAATGACTAAAAACTGACCCACCTTCTAACACTTTCATATTAAATAAATGCTTCATAAGAAATACCTTATTTGAAGCGGAAGAATTTCATATAAATTTTCCAAGGTTTCCATCAACTCTTGAGTTGTCTTTGTTGTAATATTGAACACCACCGATTGTGCCAGGCATAAATGAATGGCTCCCAGTGCCTTTTTGTCAAGAATATTTCAATCCTCATCACTCATTGTCGGTTTCTTGGTTATTCCTTCCAATGGCCTCCATAAATCATTCTAATAGAGATAATCCTCCATCTACATCTTCCATAACTAATATTTCTGCCCATTGAATTTTTCTACCTTCAATTTACCATTGTCTACCATTGCTCCCACATAACTATGAGACTCACACTCAACCGTGAGACTTTTGTGCAAACGACAATCAAACACAACCTGCTCTAATACCACTTGTTAGGAATTGCATGCAGAAAACATCAATTAAATGCAAATAAAGATTAAACAAAGGAATGTAAAACATAGAAATAATAACATTGAGAGACAATATTTAACATGGTTCAACCAAACTTGGGCCACCAGTAAATCGAACCAATTACAACTAGTAATCTTTACAACTCAATATTGTTGCAAATGCTACAATACAATATCAACATAAACCCTAACCCTTATCCTTTTATCAAGACTTATGTTGGTCATAAAATAGGGTTTTTTTTGTTGGCCAATAGAAAAATTAACTCTCAACGCCTTTATAATTTAATAATAAAAATTGTGAGAGGTTTCAGGGGCACTGCCCTCAAGCCCCCACAAGGGTGTTGCCCTTGGGCCCCACAAGGGGCACTACCCCTTGACCCCATCTTGGGGGTGCTACCCCTAAACCCCCATTAAATAATTTGGGGGGAAACCATGCCAATAAAAGTGGGGAAAATTTAACCTCCAAGTCTAATTAGGTTCCATATACCAACAACTTGAAATTAGATTTAAAGTTATTTTAAAAAATTGATATAATTTAACATATAAACTTGAAAATATAAACTTAATAAAAATAAATTTAAGTAAATATCTAGTAAATACAGTAAAAATGACTTTTAGTATGCATAAATTACCATATAATCATGTGAATCTACTGGCACATTTTGTTCAACGGGTAGTATAACTATCAATTGAGAAGGTCCAAATACTTGATCTAGTATATCTTGCATATTCATATAAAGCAAAAAATATGTTAAAACCTCATATATATATATATATAAGGTCCCTAAAATTTGTATAGGATATTTAGTAAAGTTTACAACCTCGAATGATATGACATCATGATCATGCACCTAATATTTCCCATGCATAATTGTTGGCAATGTCTCAGGTGCGCCTACTATGGGTATCACATGAAATCTATGCATATAGATACAACAATGTATAGATCATTCACACATGTGTACAAATTCAAATTAAATTAGATCTATTATGTGTATTTAATTTAAACTTAACAAAATTTTGAAAGCACACACCTGATTTGATGATGACTCAGGAGCACTCACCACAACTTGTGGTTGGTCAATACTCGATATCGCATGACCTTCCTGCATCTAGATATAATATATCATTTCACACGTGTAAAAATTCAAATTAAATTAGACATGTCCACATAAATTAAAATATGTATTGGTTTGTACCTGACCAAAAGGTGAGCCAAAATCTACAGCACTCAAAATATAGACATGATCATATTGAAATTCAGGCATCATGTGATCATGCATCTACATCGAACACTTCTTGAATTAATATTATATTATATAATTTTATGCTATTATTTACATGAATTTTTCACATTTCAAAAAAATTATTTAAATGTGCCTAAGTTCAAAAGATGAACATACCTGCGTACAATGATCCTCAAAATATAGTATATTCATATATGACTTTGTCCTAGATGCATGTGGATCACCTAAAGTGGATGCTTGAGTATGCCCATAGCTTGAGACTCCATGCTCTCTATTTCCCACCTTAGTTGCCACATGTGTAGTATAATGAGTGAGATGTCTTGAAAGAGAACTCAATGCTCCTAATGTCGACAAGATTGTCTATTGTTGAAATATAGCGGGAACACCAAGAAAAGGAGGAGAAAAAATAGGAGCAATCAGAGCAAGTCGATAAGGATCAACACATGCTCCTAACCAATGTTGGGGCATGCCACACCCAACTCCCTAAACTGACCCCATATCAAAATAGTTGGGTTTTAAATCTAACTCAAACTCAACCCACAACTTTCTCAAAAAGTATAGGGGCACCTCACAATTTCCATATGGTGGAGTATCAAACACCATCCACCATCTATCCCAAAAAATTGTAGCTATCTACAGGTGCCTACACCATTTAATTGAAATTCATTTTTTGGTGCATGGAATTGGTTCATTTGTTTGGGGGCTAAAAAAATGTTGGCAAATGAATTTTTTGGTAATTTTAAGGACATTAATTTCTTTATATGACAATCCATTTGCATAGAATTGTCTCCTCTCTTCTCTCCATTGGTGCCTATCTAAGTCCACATCAATAGATCAAACATAATTGACAATAGTTTGCATCGAAGATGCAAACCGTGTGAGATGGGGGGATATTAGGCTCATTTTTTATCAAATCTATCTTTTCCTGAATCACATTAAGGTTTTCTCTAATGCTCTCTCTTAACTGGGCCTGATCTACTATAGGGTGTGGGGGGTTAGGAGGTGGAGAGTATGGATATGTGTGGTTTTATTGTGGTGGAGGATCAAGATGTATGGGATCTTTAGGTTGTGCATCAGGTATAAAATCCTCTATGTTAAATTCAGGCTTCATGTGAACAATGAAATGACAACTGCATGTTAAACAATTAAAAAATATATATCAACAAACTAATTAAATAATGTACACAATTTGAAAGTTATTTAAATCACATTGAACATGCACAAATTCAAAATACATTTCATTTGAAGACACATTCAATTTATAACATTAAAAAATCCATAACATAAAAATCTATAGCATGTACACATTAAATTATACAATTAAAGTCATGTACATGTACCCTTGGTTAAATTCAAGCACTTTATCTTCTAGTAACTATATTGTTTCATTTTCCTTGCAAGGTTAAAATTGAGTGGTTTGTGGTTGTTAATTTCAAATTATTGTACCATTCTATCTTGGACTAATGAATGTCATGCCTTGGTGATATTCTTTAGATAATTCTATGTGTGTCCTAACCTATGCATTGATTGTCAATGACAAATGCCTCCTAGGCATCATGTCACTCGTCAAAGTGGGAATGAGGGGAAGGCTAATAAACCACCTACGAATCCTATTGGGGTCCTCAAGTTGTTGATCTCCTTCAAGATATAATAGTAAGGGGCCCTCATCAAGAGGCATCTATGTGTGAGAATTTGTAAATTAATGTAATAAAGAAGATGGGTGTGAATCTATGTGTAGATTGAATGTATTTTTAAAGTTGTTGTAATGGTATAAATTGAGAGATTCTTAACATGTATTTGTGGGTAACTACAAGGTATTATATTTTATAGCAAGGATGTACTATAGGACACTTGCAATAAATTGGAAGTATTGCTACAAATCACTTGCAACCTAAAGGTAACAATTTCTTGTAAAAAAGGGTAAATGGTACAATAGGCATGACTTATATCATAGAAAAGTTAGAGGCACTTGCAATTTTATTTGAGATTTAGATATTTACTAACTTAGATTTATTATGAGATGTAGATAGTAGGAGGTCAACTAGTATTTGTGTTTAGTTTGTTTAGTGGTACAATAAATCGAATCAGTGAGTAGCACATTGTGGTTTATATATCTACTATAATGACAAAGTATGTTGTAGATACTCTTTTGTTCAAGGTTTTTAGTTATATTTATAGCTTGTGTTTAGAAGTTGGGTTGGGTCTTGTTGTAGTTAGAAATTAATAAATATTTAGTGTGCCATTAGCTTGGCAAAGAACCTAAACTTTCATATATAAATGAAGCATGTTGATGTAAGGTGTCATTTTTTTATGATGTGGTGGGGATGGGAGAGCAATGTTAGATAAATTTGATAATATGAAGAATGTTACAAATATGTTAAAAAAGCTAATAAAAATAAATTGGTTTAGATAGTGCAATGAAACTATTAGTCTCACATCCCCTAGTATTTATAGTTCACAAAAATGATTGTCAATGAGAACAAGAAAGATAAGTATAATACAAAACTTACAATCCTAATGTTTGGTTATCTAATTTTTTTTAATGTGACCTCATTATTTTGTTGTGCACCTAGAAGCATGAATAGACCTATCTAGGGATTATAATTTTATGAAATTATAAATAGACCTATCTAGGGATTATGTGTGATTTTAGGGATAGTAAAAAGACAAAACATCTAGACATTATAAATCTAATGTTGCTCCCACAATATTGGTTTACAATTTTTTGGCCAAACTGGACACTGAACTGATTTTTTCTAACTAAATCTTCACTTTTGGACACCTATAGCGGCTAAACCGTAAGGAATTTGAAGATGATGCAAACTAGTGATTTGTGAAATTTTGTCTGTAGATTCTAAATATATTTTTCTCAAAAATTTTGGAATCAAATTTCACTTTTTTTTCCATCTCTTTCGAAAACTAGTTCTTTTTCAGTAAACACCATTTTTAAGGAGTGATGCTCACTGTATACAGCATAACATTTTTTCCATGAAGGATAAAATTCTAATTTTTTTAAATTTAGAATTGTAACTACAATATCTAGCACTTTCATCTAGTTTCATAGTGTTTTATTGAATATTTTTTTCTTAATTAAGTTTTGAAGTCAAACCAATTACAATTCAGACATAGGCGGACTGTATACAACATAATTTTTTTGCATGTATCAAAATTCAATTTTTTTTGTTGGATCAAGGACTTCAATATCTAATGCAATGACATTTTTCTTTGTTTTTTATAATCTATTATTTTTCCACATGTGCAAAACAGAGAGCTTGATTTTCAATGAAAAACCTACTTTCATAATAAATAAAAATTAAATATAATAATGAAATTAAATTTATTTAAAATTATACTCTTTGGGAAGCTTATAATAGGGACTACATACTTACAAAAAATAAATTTTAAATGAATTCATTTGATCCCCCAAAAGGTAAATCAAAAGTGGGTTTTTATCAGCATTTTGATAGGTGTAAAGGAGACTTTGTTATAGGTATGGTTTAAAACTAGCAAGGTTTTATCCAAAGGCGTTTGATCTAAGGTGGTTTGATCAAAGGTCATCTTCAATTGGAATCCTTTAAGTGGAACTTTTCAAGGCTTAAATCATTATATTTTAGATAAAAATATGTGATTTCAGTAAAAATCAGAATCTCCTAGAAATTGTAAACCAGTATTGTGGGATCACCCCTAATTTAGGTTTAGGGTTTAGGGTTTAGGTCCTAGGATTAAGGTTTTTATTTTTTAGTTCTATGTTTTTTTGAACATGGGATTTAAGTTTTTTATTTCTACATTAAATGTGTCCAATTTAGGCTAAATTCTAGTTAATTTGGGTTTAGTTTTTATGGTTTTCAATTTTCAATTTAAGATTTTTGGTTCCGTTGATGTTTTTAGTTTTAAATATAATTTAAAAACTATAAAATATTGAATGCAAAACAAACAAAACAAACAAAAACTAAATAACAATTAAAAAACAAAAAAGCAAGATATAAAGAAAAAAAAAAAGCAGAATTCAACAAACGTGGAGGTCACTAAGGTTGGTTGTGTCAACGGGAGGAGGTGGCAATGAAAATTTGGTTGAACTAAGCCCTTTGAAACACATACACAAATTGAGCTCTCCCTCAGGTACATGGACAAAATGAACTAAGAAAATGAATAACACAGTTGTTAATTTAAAAAATAAAATAGCTTTAAGAAACATGTATGCATTATAAAACACGTACGTGTTTTGTAACACATACATGTTTTGTAACACGTACACATTTTAGGGTGTGTACCCAAATCTAAACACATACGCGTTCGGATTTAGGCTAGGGTGCCCAATCCAAAGCACGTACACTTATTTTAAAAACATGTACACATTTCCTGTGATTTTTTTGTTTTAGCCGAAACTTCCCCTCTTCATGGACCCAACTTCTTGCTTTTACCCAAACCTATTTTTCTTAATTGTAGTGCTTCATTAATTAGATGTATCTTATAGTGAACAAGTTGGGGCATAACTCTTGCATAATATGTAGTAATATGGTTGTTTTGGTTGTTCAAGAAAATTGATCAAATAGAATTGCAATCTAAGTAAACCATTTTTGGGTTTTATTGAATCCTTACCTTTTTGGAATATTTTAAAATTTCAAGTTTCATTGAGAAATGAAGAATTTATGATAGTTTACCACTTCTTCTAGTAATTATGCATGTGTTTTCAATGTTGACTGTGAAGGAAATTGAGTAAAGTTAATTGATTAAGTTGATGAACTATAGTGCCTCTAGTTTTCTAGGATGCATAGGTAGGCTTGTTTCTTATAGCTCTCTCCTAGGACTGTCCTGCTAAGCACTATGAATTCTTATTGATTGTGAATTCTTATTCATATTTTTTATGAGGAAAAGTAGGTTTTGATGGGACCCAAAACCCATTACAAGAAGGTTTTGAAGGGACCTAAAACTCTTTACAAGGAAAAGATGTTGCTAGAAAAATAATTTGAATGTCAAACCACAGCCCAACGACAGCAACCAAACATAGATATTCAAATCAAACCACGTTGCAACAAATAGGTTTCTAAGGGACCTTAAACCCTTAACAACTAGGTTTTGACAAGGACCTTAAACCTTAAGATACTAACAAATAACTACCTGAAACAAATAGGAAACAAAGAAAAAGAGGGCAACATGACAAACAAGACCCTCCACCTTTTACATCTAGGTTTTATCAAGGACCTTGAACCCTTATGACTCTTGAGCACAACCTGAATCAACAAGGCATCAGTAAACCAACCACTCAGCACAACCAAACACCCCACCTGGATAGGGGTATTGGGAAGCACAACCAAACACATCAATGCATCAACCATCTTGCAGCTCCAATCCACCCGAAAAGCCAACCCCACCTCCACCTCTAAAAGAGGGTGTGCCCCTCTATAAGTGAGGATGATAAGAAAACCCTTACCACCAAAACCCCATCTCTCCAAGCCATACAAGTTCCACCTAAAAAGGAACCAATGCTCTACCTTAAAAGGAGCAATCTCCCCCTTAATAGGAAGCAGCAATTGAAGAATCTAATGGTTATTAGCTTTAGTAGAAAGGGCAGACCTAACATCCTTTGGCAGCACAAGTTCTCTCCAAAATAGAGCCCTAGGTGAGACAGGGATAAACCCCCCCCCCCAACAAGCACAACAAAACCCCACCATTCACTGCAACACCACCAACAACTCCCTCAAAATGGAACCAGCACTGTTAGCCACAAGCACCAAGTAGCTACCCAGAACAACTTTCAACAACAACAACCCTTCCAACATCAGCAGCCCAATGGGAAGATAAAGAAAATCCTCACAGGAAAAGTGAAGAGAGTTGACCAATCCATTAAGCATCCCATCCTCCTTGACATGCTAGCCAAGAATAAGAGATAGCCAAAACTCCCAACACCCACCTAAAAAAAGAAAACCATACCTCACCCCAAATAAGGCCACAAATGACAAAGGGATCACACAACAAGAAAAGGAAAGCCTCCACAAAGAAAGGCTCGTAGCATCAGCAACAACCACATCAAACATGAGCCCACCAACAACCATGAGCTCCCAACGGCTTCCCACAATAGCTACCAGCATCAAAAGTGAAACTGCCGACAATAACCCTTTTGTCGTTAGCAAAAGCCTCCACACAATAAAGCCAGCAGAAGAAGGTGGTATAAAAATGATCCGACCAATAGCCAAGAGCTCCAAGTAGGAACCCACAACAAAAAATGCCAAAAGAAACCCTATTGTTGACAAAAAAAACTGACTTCCAACAGTAGTACTCCAAGCAGAAAAGGGAAACCCGCATAGGAAAAAAGAAGGGAGCTAGACAATCTACTTAACGCCCCATCCTCCTTGACATTCCAGTAAAGAATAAGAGAAAGGAAAAAATCCCAACATAGTCCTAACACAAGATAACCAAACCTCACCCTAGAGAACAATAAGAAATTTTTTGCCAACAGCAACCCAAAAACACCAACAAAACCATCTCCCAAGGAGATGCGAACTACAATCTAGTCGTCAATCATCCACAACCCGGCATCCAAGAACATCCCATCTACCTCATCCTTAGATTCAACATCTCCCTCACCCTCTGCAACAAAGGAATTCAAACTCCTACCCTTGCTCTCATTCTCACTGCTCTACATAATGTTAGTTTGATTCCTTACTTTGACACTATATGTCTTATTCATATTGTTATCTCAAATAGTATCATTGTATTTGTAATTACAATATTTAGAATGTGTAATTAGAGCATAGATCTTGTTTTTAATTTCTTAAGTACAATTTTTTTATTGATTAATTTTAATTTTATAGCATATGTGATGGATTTCAGTGATAGAAAAATGGCCAGAGTATTGTTAGAATGTCTTATAGTGATATGTAATAAATATCATTGAAAGTTCGATGTGCTCTTGAAGACTCAATGAACATATTAAAGAAACATAAGAAAGAATCATCTCAAGCTTCTCATCATTTAGATGATGAGGTAGAATATGAAATAGATTTGGAGGTTCATGCAATATGTTGTGAACAACAAAGTTTACTCCTCAATTCATATTTTTCTACTTTTGAATGATAAGGGAAGGTTAGTGGTGAGTAGTATATCAAGCCACATTCCTTTCATTGGTGGAACCATTACATTTTTGAAGTTAAATGTGATGAAAAAAGATTTCATAGTATCTTTAGATTATCGTATACATTGTTTGAATTTCTATGAGAATCATTGTATGAAGATCTTAAGCAAGGTTATATACCTCTATCATTAGAAACATCTATCAAGATTTTCATCCTTCCAATTGAGAAATAGGTGGCTATTGGTATTTTAATATTGTCCTATGGAATTTCTATGATTAACATAAGTGAACTTTTTGGGTGTGGATTTCAACAGTTGCAAGAGTTGTGACAAAGTTCATCAATGTTATGCATGTTAGTTTTTGAAACTGCATATGATGGCCAAGTGATCATTCAACACTTGAACTTTTCAAGCATGGATTTCACCAAAAAAAGGCTTTCCAAACTATTGTGGGGATATAGATGTAACTCATATTGATTTTGGGCTTCTACCTAATGAATGTTCATCTGATTGGTATGATCATGATCACAAATATAGTATTTTATTACAAGCCATCATTGATAGTAATATGTGATTCATGGATGTTTTTACAAGTTGGCCTAGATCTATAAACAATGTTAGGTTCCTAAGAAATTATTCCTTCTATAGGTTATGTGGAGGTGGAGAGAGGTTAAATGAAATTTCAGTTTCTATTGGTTCATCAACTATGAGAGAGTACATTGTTGGTGATGGCAAATATACATTGCCACCATGGTTAATCACACCTTTTAGTGGAGCTACAATAGATGACCAAAGGTTATTCAAGTTTAAACTATCTTCAACTTGCATTGTTGTTGAATGTGCCTTTGGAAAGTTAAAAAATGTTTGGAAATTTTTAAATTCAAAAAATTGTCATCTAAATTTGCGGATGTTGCCAAAAACTATTTTTGTTTGTTGTATTTTGTATAATATTATGTTGATAGTTGAAGAAGAAGACAGTGAATCTAGTTACCTTGATGAGTATGAGAATAATATAGTAAACAATGAAGCAATAGCAAGGGATTCTGTTGCAGGGTTAGCTCGAATGTCCTTAATGGAATTTGTCAATGGCAATGAAAATATTGTGCATTTGAACAATTGAAGGCTAAATTTTGATCAAGACTCTAAAATATTCTTACCCATTTGTTTGAATTTTTTCACCTCTATTATGGTTCTTTTTACAATAACTCATGATTAGTTTTATGATATATTAGCTGCCAAAAAATAATATATTTACTTGAAATAAGTTTTTATGCTTACTTTTTCACTATTGTTTTCACTCTTTCTTATTGTGACCTAAGAATAGAATTATGGTTTCTTCATTTACTAATGCATTCTTTTATTTCTCATGAGCTATTATGTATAGAGAAGAATTTTTTTTAAATGTTTTATGCACTGACAGAGAATCATCTAACAAAGTCAACCGGTTTATCTATCAGTGTGCAACTATACACAAACTTGTAAAATCATTATGCTTTTAATCTTTGCTTTCTAATGCATTGAGGGTAATATTAGAAGTGTTTTGTTTGAGGTTCTACGTACTATCATTAGAAAGGTAAGATGGATTCTTGTATGTTCATATTTTTTTATTTTCAATTTTTGTATTAAGTAGTCTATCAAATAGTGTAAAATTGAATGCAACTTTTGCTAGCATCCTTTTTGTCTATATAGATTGAGAACATTATAATAGATCTGAATGTCTTCATTTATTAATTCTTTATCAATAATAATAGATTTGAGTTCCCTGACAATAATTCTTTGTCAAAATTAGCAGTAACAAATGGTAATTAAATATAACAAGAGCCGCAGGGCAGCGAAGTTCCTGCCAAATAGTAATAGAATTGTTATGTTTTAATTAGTTGTGTTTGATAAATTTTAGCAATGTCACAAATGATAAGTACCTGCTTGGTGGAAGGCGCATCTACTTGTTGAGCACTTTACAATCTTGATTTTAGGATTCAAATAACTAATGGACATAGAACATAAGTACAAACCAACCAACAATATAGCCTCATGCTTAGCATAGGAACACAAACAAGAATAGCTTAGATATTTAGCAAATAAAATTCAATGGAGGAGGGGAACAAGGGCAAAGAGAGCTATAGTTCCAAACAAGAATAGCTCAGATATTTAGCAAATAAATTTCAATGGAGGAGGGGAACAAGGGCAAAGAGAGCTATAGTTCCAAACAAGGACCCTCAACTCTAGTTCCAGCTTAACACACAAGCCAATTGGAAAACAATTTTGAGTTGTGTCCAGTCAAAGCTCACCCAAATCCACAATGTTGCTACTGCATACCATTATATGCTAAATTATATTGTGATCTAATTTATGGACTAAAAAATCAAGTAACCAAAGCCCGCTAGGGTAAAGCAGTTACAAAGATTTTATCACATCGCATTAAATACATGTCCCCTAAAAGACACTAAAGATATAAAAATTACTAAGTACAACATCTATAATTTCTTAGGCCAATTACCCTGAGTTGGAGTTGTAAGGCTTATCATGTTCATTAGATCTTAGTATCTTTATTATTTACTTTGTACCAGGAAATTTTTTTGGGTTGAGGCATTCCATTCTCAGTAATATTAGGACTAAGTGTGTTGTACATCTTGCAAGTCTTAGTTATAATGTTGGAATATTATTGTAATGTTGGCACACTAGTTAAACATGGTAACATTCTAATGTTGTTTGCAGATGGTCCCCTTCAGGACTCAAAAATTATTGAATATAAGAGTATTGAAAAGGATAAGTCCATCTTGGAGAAGCTAGATTGAATGCTAAGCTTCTCCTGCAAAGTTTGACATTTGGATTTGAAAGATGAGTACAATTCATGTGTAACTCTTGTTTGCATGTTGAGCAATGAACATGTGTCATTTGGACCCATCAATGGTTTTGAATACCACTTGGTAGTTTTCCTAAAGCCAAAATCCTATGAATAAAATGCCAGGGTGAATAATCTTATATATAAAGGCTTGGAGAGTGTTTAGTGTTGATTACTTTCTCCAAGGGTAAAGAGTT